>JASAMV010001925.1:0-20305 GCA_030248065.1 Rhynchonema sp. JSB1_4
TTGTTCGCATACATGAGTCAAGGGGCCATGGACTGGCAAAAAAGGACATTTTCGGCGCCAGGTGTGTTTTTTTGGGACCAATTACATTGACTAACCACATGGTTCTTGTTTCGTGAATTTGATCATGTGAATGAAGTAAACCCAGTGATTACAGTACCCATACATGACAACAATTGTCATTGTTGTTGTTGATGGACGTCATTGTTGTTGTGACGGTAAAAGAAATCCTGGTTCTGCATTTTGTGCCAATTAACAGTTTGCGCTGGATATTATCCAAGTCGCCACTTGAAAGTTCATCTGGTGGCTCTGCACAGCCTAACAACCCAGGAATAGAATCTTTAGCTGCGGTGCACAGTCTTTCCCCACAGTAACGCGACGCGATCGGTGCCCGAGATTTTCATTGACGCTAAACATTATCCCTGATAAAGAATTGAAATCAGAGAACATTGGGAATCAACGGCCCATTCAGACATATTGAGTTTTCCGCGATAACATAAAGTGTCAATATGAAGATCGTAGGCTGTGTGGAGTCAATATAAAGATAATAAATGTCATTGATTTCAGCGATCCATATGTCGTAGTGAAGCTGTTGCGCGATGGTGACGAAGTCGACCGGGCTCAGACCACGACCATTCGCAAGTCGCTCAATCCCGTCTGGAACCAGGAGTTCCAATTTCGTGTCGTGCCCTCCACCTGTGAACTCGTGTTCGAAGTTTATGATGAAAATCGAATTGTTAGTTAGTTCGCTTATTTTTGCGAATTAAAACATTTACCTTGGTTTTACTGTGAAAAAATCTGTTGTAGACTGAATTACGTGAATTGTGCTGTTCAGTAATGGCTTTTTTGGTTGTTGCCCGTTTCGCATTGCTTGCAACGGTCGGAGCGGGTGAACGAAGTCATCGTCAGTGCGAATGCACCGACTCGGACACGTGATCCCAAAACGACAGTCAATCTTGTTTTTTGCTCACATAAATGTCTGTGCCCGTTGTTCGACAGTTTGCTGATTATCAGCTGAGCCTAACTGGGTGTTCACGAGAATGAAAATCTATAAGGTCATCGATTTCTTAATGACCACACAAAATAAACAAAGAAAAAAAACCGTATTCCTTCTCCGTTCCCCACCGTCCATCCAAGGGGCCCCCACCGCCGATCAGGAGTATTGTAGGACGGAAAATTTTGTAGGTCCACAAGTTATCCTCCTACAGTCACCTTTCGTCACAGTGACCAGCAATGCTCCTATCATGTCATCACAAACACTATAAGATGACAAATCTTTATTCGCAAATATTTTTCAACGGCGTTTTCTTTGTGTTGCAGCAATCGTTCGCGCGTACGTGGCCAATTGCGTCTGGCCTTGTCCTACGTTGACGATGGCAGTGGACTGGATGTGGAGACAAACAACTCGGAAAGATCGCGTGATGTAAGTGGCCGATGTGGGCTACAATCTTGGACACCAACTGTGACTGTTGACCTTGAATGCTATCTGGTTGCTCTGCGGCGGTCCGTGTTGAATTTTGTTTCAGTCGGTCCAGGAGCAACAACTGGACAGTGTTTTGTTGTTTCCGTGTTTGTGGTATTCCGTAGCATTTTTTTTTCGAAATGAACGTTATTGCGAGTGAGCCAATAACAATTCCGCGACATGCTGGTGCTTTATGCGTTGCAAAGCAGTGCATACCGAAATGTTTCGAACCAAATCCATAAGTGACCCACAGCCACAATCGATTGTTGTCCAACGACGAGTTGCCCCAGCCGCACTCATAAACTAAACGAAGTAACGATCATTGACTTTAGTACTCGAACCGAGCGAGCAACATCCGACAAGAGAAAACTTCCAACCAGTTCATAGATCAGCACTATGATTTGTTTTTTTTGTCACATGTGTTCCCCATTTGTCTTTCCCGCAGGTGTCATGGGAAGCCCTGCCGACCACCAGTGACATTGACAGCGTGCTGCACCCGCTTCCCATGGGTTGGGAAGAACGACAGGACGCGAATGGCAGACGATTCTACGTGAATCACAATGAACGAATCACACAGTGGGAACGACCCAGGTGAATGGAAAGATGAAGATGACAGCGTTGGGGGATAGGCTGGGCATGAAGTAGTGTATAAATGGGCTGGGTTACTTCATTGTGATGATTACTGGAGACCGCACTGCGAATGCGACAAGCGTATTGCGATACTAAAGGCTATCTCCAGTGGTGTCGTTGGGAAATTAAAAAGTCAGGATACCGGATACCCAAAATGAAAAATCTCGAACACCAGGGGGGGCGGAGTTGCTGCTAAAATAAAAATCTCGCACACCCAGGAGGGGTTGTTCAAAAAGGTCAATTTCTTGGCGGAAAATTGAGCAAAATCGGCGTTGAAAGCGCAAAAACGGTCGTTTTGGGGGTCGATTTTGAGCATTTTGGAGGTTAAAATGGGCGATTTTTACGTTTTTCGAAAAAAAATTTAGGGCAGGATACCCCTGGACAAAAAGTCAGGATACCGGATACCCCTGGGTGAACAAATCAAAACACCGGTTACCGGATACTAGGGGGTAACCCCTTCCCTCCTCCCAACGACACCGCTGGCTATCCCTGTTTGTAAAGTGCTCTACTTTCCTCTGATGCCGTGCAATCGACATGAAGCACTGTGTAACCTCAAAAATGTTCTAAACAATAACGAGTTGCAATTCCATTACAGTCCCTTGCCGGTGTATTTTCGGCGCGCAACAAATGATTAAAAACAATAGAAATTCTCAAAATAAACAAAGATAAAAAAGTCTCAGCATTTGCCCGTCCAATTACCTGCTTGCAGAGTCGAAGTTGACCGGCAAAGTTCGACCGAAATCTGGCGTCGTCAACACGATGAGTTTGTGGATCGAATGCAGCGACAGGAACAGATGGGCGCTACTGTCGATCACGAAGTCGCACAGGTCGACGCTTCTCTTCGTTTGTATTTTGCGTTTCTCTTCCAAACTATTTACATGTTGTCTGCAGATCCAAGAAGCGCTCTCGTCCGGTTTCCATCGCGGTCACGGTTCTGGCGGCTCGGCACATGTAGGTTTTGGACATTTTGGTCGTCAAAACTCCATGTCCAAGACCGGAATCACCATTGTCGCCTTGATGATTCAGGATTCTTCGGGCGGAGACGAGGAGATTGCCGAGATGGTGGATGATGACGGTCTGGGCCCGTTGCCGCCCAACTGGGAAATGCAGATTGCCCCAACGGGTCGAAAGTTCTTCATCAATCATAACGATCGAACTACGCATTGGGTTGGTGGCGGGGTAGTGATTCAGGCCAGAAACATTAAATTTGGTAATCCGATCGCATATGCTTTGGCCATCGTGCGGTTTTTCCCATTGAGCTAGTTGCGCGGCGGTGTTGTGGTCTGTTACCTGAAAATTCATATATCTGTCTTTTTGCGCCTGAACCATCCAGTTTATTAGTCTCGGAACAACTACACGGCTGCTTTTGTACACGCCTTTTGCTGACAAAATCCGCCGGTTCAATTCAAGACAGTCGATAATGTTTCATGTTCTCAATAAATCAATGGGACGTATATCACAAGCTGATTGTTTCGCGAATTTCCCAAGCTCCGCCAAAAAAAAACTAAAATACTACACCGGTCATAATCAATGATTGGCGTCGAACTTGTGTTTCAGATCGTCCGCTTTTTACAATAAGTGTGCTACAGTATTAAAAGAAGCTTACTGATGCTACTGATTTTGACCACCGTAATGGTTGTTTGTTTTTGGGTCTGGGAACAAGTTCCCGGTGTAATGTTGTTTTCTTGTTACGGTGTGCCTTTTGTAGCGCGACCCACGAACCGGTAAATTGAGCGAAGTGCCGCCGAAACGTGCTGCTACGGCGCGACATAAACATCAAGTGGATGAGATTGGACCGCTGCCGGTTTGAAGGTTTTTCTTAGAATAAAGTTTGTTGTGACGACGGCTAAATATATAAATAAAGGTATTAACGCCATTGTCTGAACCTGGGACATTCAACTAGTCTCAATATTCTTGCTTCAGCCCGGTTGGGAAGAACGTGTCCATTCGGATGGAAGGATTTTCTTCATAAACCACAGTTGGTTTTGTTTACTTTCTATTGTCGTTTTATGTTCTGTGGATTTTTTAAAAATTGTAAAAAGCCGTTGCATTTATTTTTTAGACCAGGAACATTACTGTGGCTTGCGCAAACAGCTCATAATTGTTTCATTGATTCCTCTGAGTATTTCACATGTTGTCACGAGCGTACTAGCACATCGCAATTAACTAAAACTTTGACTGTTTCACGCACGCCTGTAATTTTTTCGCCAACTTTTCTTCCAGATACGCGCACCACTCAGTGGGAGGATCCTCGCTTCTATAATCAAGCTATTGCTGGCCCCGCTGTGCCGTACTCTAGGGACTACAAGAGAAAATTGGAGTGCGTTATTTATATTTGTTATTCATAATTTACCAGAAGTATCAAACTTGGTGATTGATTGGATCTGCGTCGTTCACTGAACTTTTGAGTGTAACGGATATTTCAAGTTTTCCTCGTGCCACTACCTTTGAGCGGCGTAACTGTCCTTCTGGCGTGTGAAATCATTTTTCCTTTACGTTGCTTGAAATGGCACCCAGTTAATTTCGAAAGAAAATTCTTCATAAAGCAAAGTCACGTGACCAAGGCATATTCGATCCGATCAGCGGTCACCTCATTTGATACAAGGTGTATATTTCACACCAATACTGGTCCGAATTCGCGAAGGGGCAATCGCAATCAGTTTGCGTGGCGCAGTGTTTCACAGTATCTCACAACATGTGCCATGTTTTTCTGCAAAAATGTCTGTTTGCGATCGCGCTTTCGAGAATTCGGCCAGTTGTGTGGTTTATTTTAGAAGACGTGCGACCATGACCAAAAAAGATAAAAGCGTTGCTCGCAGATATTTCCACACGCACCTGCCACGTGTGTCCGGTGCGATTAACGCCAGCGGCAGCACAACCAATCACCCACCGCCACACGCCAATCAGAAATTCGAAATACACGTCAGACGCGACAGGGTATTTGAGGTTGGTGTTAGTCGAACTTTGGTTGTTTAGTTGAGCTATGTTTGGTTTCTGGTTCACCAGCGAGACTACTGAGTGTTTTGTCGTTATGCAGCTTCACTTTATGGAATCGGCTGAACATTTCTTGTTTGCATGATTGAAAATCGTGCACTTGGCATTGTAAAGTTTAGTCTATTCAGCCATATTATAAAGTGCAATTGGCGAAACATTCCGTAATGTGAGAAACAAACACTGCTTCGAGTTGAAATTTGAACGTATATATGTATAAGGTTGCATTCATCCAGGATTCGTTCCGTGCCATAATGGCCGTGTCGGCCGATCGAATTGATGTGCTCAAGTACAAACTGTGGATCGATTTCGATGGAGAGGTTCGCATTTGGGATTTTTCCTTCTTCAAAGTAGCGCACCGGGGAACTATTGCATCCATGTGGTATTTTTTCCAAAGTGTGTTGACAAATCCGTACGCAATGAATGACTTTTTTGCGACACAGTAAAACACTCAGCGCCTTTCAGACCGGCCTCGACTACGGTGGTGTGGCGCGTGAATGGTTTTTTCGTTTGTCACACGAAATGTTCAATCCATATTACGGGCTGTTTGAGTACTCGGCCACGTTAGTTGCGTCTTGATGGGGCATTTTATTGGTTTTTAATTGAAGTGGTAATATTTGATGGAATAATTTTCCGAGTCCCTTCAGTCATGGTCGTGCTGAATATCGCTTTCATATTTGCGGTATTCCGGTTTCCACGGCTCTATGTCAAACACATTCTCGCAAAACTAGCTTTTTTCTAATTATTTGTGAGCAGGATGATGTTGTGATTTCTTTTTAATTTCAGTGACAACTACACGCTACAGATCAATCCGAACTCAGCGCTGTGCAATGAGGACCATTTGGCCTATTTCAAATTTGTGGGTCGTGTGATGGGCATTGCGCTGTATCATGGCAAAATGCTGGACGGTTGGTGATTAGGGGGTCTTTCGGGTGTTTATTTTTTAATGAAGATTTAGCAGTCTTATTAGATATTGGTCGCACAATGACAATATAAGAATTGGTCAAATTTTTTTCCTGAATCGTGAAGAGGGAAAGTGACGGGGCAATGACGTTGCGTTGCGTGATCGCACACAAAGTATGCAGTAAAGAGAATGTTTCAGACCTGCGGCAACGTGGTTGATCTGCTAGATTATTTTCAGCTGAAAATGTTTTGTCAAAAATACAAGTAGCATAGTGGTTAAGGTTGAACCTGCAGATCAGGGTAGATGAATTCTGATTTAGTCATTGTGCGACCAATACGGTCTGGGATCGGTGAAATGATTTGTGAAAAGATTTTGGAAGCGTGAAACGAACGAGTGATTGTTTGGGATAAACCGACCAACAGTTATATTCAGTTGTGATGTGAGAAACGTTTTGTGGAGTGAGTGTTTGTGGTCATCTGTCATCACAACTTGTCCAGTTTGTGTCTTCTTGGAATAACCTCCACATTAACATTGGCATCAACAGTTGTCGAGGGGTGAAACGTTACCTGACCAAAGGTCATATCTCATTTGATCGCCAAAGTGATTCTGATTGTGTTCCATCTACATGACGACACATCAGCCAGCAAGCCGTTCTAGCCTTCTTCATTCGGCCATTCTACAAGATGATGTTGGGCAAACCGATCACTCTGTCCGATATGGAGTCCGTTGATTCGGAATACTACAATTCATTGATCTACATCGCTGACAACGATCCTGCCGATTTGTGCCTGACCTTTCAAGTCGATGAGGACGTTTTTGGACAGGTTTGGCGGATTTTATGTGCCTTTTTTCCTTGTTTTGGTTTTCATTATTTGTATGTGATCGTATTCCAGACGCAAACGCGCGAACTGAAACCAGGCGGATCGGATATTTCGGTGAACGAAGCGAACAAAGAAGAATATATCAAGTTTGTGTCTTTCTTGATCGTACATTTGGGCGTTATCCTCGAAACTAGGTAAGCAAGCAATCTAATAATGCAAAACGTAATTACTTGCAGTCTTGTGATCAAGTACCGTTTCGTGTCGCGCGTCAAGGATCAAATGGCAGCGGTCATGTCTGGTGTCAATGAACTGGTGCCAGACAATCTGTTGCGAATTTTTGATGCACATGAAGTTGAGGTATGGTTTTGGCTGGGCGATTTAGTTCGATAATTTTGAGTTAAAATACTTTGCGGCTGCGGATTACACCAGGAATTACAGCACGTATATTTCTGTGCTCTGGAAAACATATTCCACTCTGCCAGTAGGATAAAAATGAGAATAATTCGGTGTTCTTTCTTTGGCGAAAATGTTCCATTTGCTGCGTTTGCTTGGATGGCTTTGAGGATAGTGCTAAATTTCAGCAGTTTCTGTATCTTATCAAGATAATCATCCAGGCAAACTTCAACTAGCCTCACACACGAACTGTTTCTCAACATAGTTTTCATGTGTTTCAGTTGCTGCTGTGCGGCTTGCAGAAGATAGACGTGAAAGACTGGAAAGACAACACGCTCTACAAAGGCGGGTACGGACCGAACCATCCGGTGATCCAGAATTTGTGGAAGGTATGGGTTAATCGTGTTTTTTTTCTAATTTCCGGTCTGTTTTCGAGCCCCCGAACGCAAGGAAACATGATGATTATCACTATCACAAACGTAATTTGTCTGGTTGCTACGCCGTGTCGAATCACGGTTCGATCTGGCTGTATGTGCAACAAAGTTGGGCACGTTGAGTATTGGCTGAAATTACTTTTTCCACAATTTTCTGACGATAACCGCGTTACGTTGGTTTCTGTGAGTTTTTTCCAGGCTGACATCATCGCCACAGTTCGTAACAGACACAGTCATCATCACCATTTCCCTACTTCATGATCATTTCACAATTTTATCGCACTTGTTCGAGTCCCTCAACCGAACTTTACCTCTTAATTTCAGTGCATCCTCACGTTCGACAACGAGATGCGTTCGCGTCTGCTGCAGTTCGTCACCGGCACATCCCGCGTGCCGATGAATGGATTCCGGGAATTGTACGGCAGTAATGGACCGCAGAAGTTCACGGTCGAGAAATGGGGCGCCACCGATATGTTGCCGAGAGCGCACACATGGTGGGTGGCGTGTTGGGGATTGTAGAGGTCTCTCATTGTGTTTCTAGCTATTTCTGGATGTCATCGACAGAACAGCGGGGGGACGGACAACACAGCCAGCAGGATCGAGCTTTTCGTCACGCCACTGCGGCGGCCACCTGCTAAAGAAGTGCATGTCTCATGTCTGTGTGCAGCTGTGTACGTGTAGGACTGAGTCGGAACGTGGGATTTAGAAACAGCGGCAGTTTTTGAAGATCCTACTTGGGGAGTTCAGATACTTTGTGTAGTGTCATCGCCATCGGTACCCGTGCGTTAATTTTGTTCGTTTTGTGAGTATAAATTACAACAATGTCTCCAGTCGACCAAACAATTGAATAAGATAACGACACTATTCAACCAACCAAAAATCCTTCGTCCGAATATCATAACGATTAGACTGTCACTTTAGCCCGCCCATCTTTGCAGTTTCAATCGTCTTGACCTGCCTCCCTACATCACCTACCAAGACCTGCGTGACAAACTGATCACCGCGATAGAAAATGCCGAAATTTTTGCTGGTGTCGATTGATTTTATGTTTTTGTCACGGTTACACTTTGTCTACTTGACCACTTTGACTACCTGGCTTGGTGTAATTGATCTACCTTGTTTCCTGAAATTCTATGGGGTCTCTTTTTCAGCTAAATATGATTCCATCCAGCTGTTTTTATTCTGTTTCTGTTCTCTTGTCTCTAGGCGCCTTCAGAATCATAAACTTCCTATACAAAATGTACATTTTCAAAATGAGCTCTATTTGTATCTATTGCTTGATTCGTATTCTACTACTTACTGTTAACGTATACTTTGCCCTGTCTGTTATGTACATGTACTTGCTCTTGGATAATGCCATTATTTTCAACTTTTCACTGTTTCTTAATCTATTTAACCCCGCTGTACATATTTGACACTCATATTTACGATTATATTTTGGGTCGATTATTTTATCTATTATTTTCAGTCAGAAGTTTATAATGTGCTCTACTGTGATGAAAGTGTTCCTTGGTTTGAAAATGTTGCCAGTTTTCTTTTTCACTGTAAAATACTGATTCAGAACTTTGTCTTTGATGTTCAAATATAATAAAGAAGTGTACTCCCGACGTCAAGGAATAGTTTTTTATCAAAAAAGTGCAGTATTCAACAAATAATTTCGAATTTGTGCAACAGGGAGAAAATGCCACAAATTGTGATTGTATTTACAACGAATTCTAAGTTATAGAGAATGAAAACTGAGTCGCTTAACACATGGGGTTACCTTCAATCATATTACGCGCTGCCGTATGAGGCAGTTGGACGCCTGAAATGATCGGCTTGTAAACTGTATTTCAAAGGAATCGAAGAGAAAATAAATTTAAAAGCGTAAAAAAATGAAAGAGTAAAGCATCACGCATACCCTTCAGAAGGAATTCCGCTGCCGGCATACACCCATCGATACATGCAGCAAAGCAGTAACACAGAATGTACCTGTAACAACGCATGTGGCTCAATCGGTTGGCTGTTGCACGCCTGCCATCATCAGGACCCGAGTTCGAATCCCACTTGGATGCAATTATGTGAAAACCAACCATTCAGCGCAGAAGCCGGCAATCGGCAATGAAATCAGCCATAAGACAAGGAACCACAGTAGAGACCACAGAATGCTGCCCATTCCCTTGCCCATCGTGCAAGATCAGTGCAAGCAGTTGGCTGGCTTGGAAGGTGAACGAAGAAGACTGAAACAAAGACTGATTATTGTGCAGCTTAGCTTGACACGACGTGTGATAAGGGGAATGCTATCAAACTTATTTTTGGAGGTTTGGAATCACAGGCCTAAGAGTCTAAAAGTTTGCCACTGCATTGTCCATTGTCCACAAAAAACACTCATGCGATGGAACATGCGCACCTAACCTGACCGGTTGATGTTTCATTCACAACCAATAAATTTGCGAAATATAATGAACCCACCAACAAATCAAGTTCAGATCACTCGAGACAACAATATTGGCGTTCGACTTAGCCGAGTCCAGAAGCAAAACCACAAGACAACATGTATCAATGGGGGAGACAGAAATTCAGGACAAAACTGAAACAACGAAAACTTTGCTGGCATGACAAGAATAAGCAGCCGGGTTGCTGGGCAATACCACGTTACCACAACAATGGCTTTTGTCAAGTCAAATCAACTCAATTTCTGGGCTGAGGCTAGATGTCCATTATTTGCTGGTGTTTGAGTTATGGCGTGTTTTTGTTAATTATTCATTATCGACAGTCGTGTCCATGCAGCCGTGAAAGTAGCACGTGCCCTTTTTAGACCAGATTAATCTAAATTGATCCGGTTTGAAGGCGTGAATTGACTGGGTCCCCGTGACGACCGCGATTAATAATGAGCAGCGCATATACATATGTAAGTATAGTTTGGAGTGTGAATGACAAGCAGCGTGGAAATGTTGTCATGCTTTTCAGTTTTCAGGCGCTCGAGAACACAAGCGCCAACGCATGGAGAACAGTGAAAGTTTCAAGTGGTTGCTTGTGCTAGCAAGGGAATTGTGCAATTCTGAATGTTGCACTGGAAAGTAGAACACATTATGAAACATAAGTATGGAACATGACAGGAATACCGTTTTTCATTCATTCATTTTCGTTTTGCTAAGTTTTTTGTATTCAGTAATTTACGAAATCAAACCAATCATCGTGATATGGGTGCAGTTATTTCCTGGTTCTTCACTGAGTCGCATCCCATCGATCCGGGTGGAGGCAAAACGCAGCAGAAAGTGGTCGATAATGAAAATGTGAGTAAATAAAAAGTTATTCTTCACGCAAAGGAGATTTTACAACAAAACAACGATCAATTTCAAAACTACAGACATCAACGCAATACCGACTGGCCAAAGAATATATACAGAAAAGTTCAAGCTCAAGTAGTGACGAAGAGAAACGAAGGAGACAGAATCGACCATAGATTGTAAATAAAGATTCGATGATGTTTCAAGCTCACATTGTGTCATACAGATATTACTGCATTTCATAAATTCGACGTACGGAATTTTGGAAAAATTCTGGAATCGGTCCCACTTTCCACCCCTGTCCCACTTTCCGCGCTTCTCCAAACGCATGCGTCGAGATTCCAAAGCGAAAGGGAGCTCTGTTTCGGCCGTCGGAATTGAGCAGAATTCTCGAAAACGGCACAACTTACACAAGCTGTCTGAATTTATACCTTACAAGGCTTTTAGTTTCGAGAATTCCTTCTCGCTTGCGCGCAGGCGCCTTTCGAGAATTCTAACCATCGACGAAGTTTTCCCGAAATACATGGGTAACTCGTCAAAGCAGAAGGACGTTCCTAAAGTAGGGAAACATCAGTTCAAATGTCATAATCAATGAACTTGACGTGCCGTTTATGCTTATTCAGCCTTTGTCGTGCATTCATCCGTCTGAATGATTTCGAATTGCAATTGCACAATGGGTGATATTTTCGAAACGGTGTAAAGATGAGTTGGGTGTAAAGGTCGGTGTAAGCTCAATCGAAAGCTCGGTCGGTGTCAGCTCGGTGTAAACATGAAACATTGCCTGCTGCTAACGTGGAATGTTTCATTTTTACACCGAGCTGACACCGACCGAGCTTACGCCGACCTTTACACCCAACTGACCTTTACACCATTTCGAAAATATCACCCAATGTCGCGTAATTCAAAGCACGAGCAAGGAAATAAACAGTAAAATTCATATCGTTTCAGCCGGCACAGACAAAATCTCCGTTATTGAACATGCATAGCGAACTGTGGCATCGATTTCTATATTCTCCTTTCTCTTCTTCTTCATTTCACGTGCCGGATCCACATTGTTTTTCAGCTTCAATTGGCATTGACCTTTTTATTCAGACCGCCAGCAACAATGGTTTGCGTCTGCTCCAGCACAATGCATAAATACATATAAAGGCAAACTACGCCAACACGAGCCCGATTTCGGAGGTGGTAGATTAGTGAAACATTCACACGTGGCTGCTGATTTGGGAAACGTTACACGTTGTGGAATACAACGTGGTGCATGAGGATTTCTCTTTCTTTGCGTTTTGCTAGTGCACCAACTCCGAAATCGGGCTCGTGTTGGCGTAGTTTTCCTGTAAAAGGCAAACTACGCCAACACGAGCCCGATTTCGGAGGTGGTAGATTAGTGAAACATTCACACGTGGCTGCTGATTTGGGAAACGTTACACGTTGTGGAATACAACGTGGTGCATGAGGATATCTCTTTCTTTGCGTTTTGCTAGTGCACCAACTCCGAAATCGGGCTCGTCTTGGCGTGGTTTGCCTTTACGTCAATTATAAACGCATAAAAGAACTGCAGTTGAACCGTTGAACCGTTAAAGGGTTTCCACCATATATATGCGGCCAAAACCAATCTCAATGAAACTTGGCACGGTAACTGGGCTTGGTCCAAAACACTCACGGCCGAGAAAAATTTTTCCCATATCAGCTCCCTGTCTGAGCACCGGAGGGCTGAAAGGTAAAAAATTTTGACCCTACCACCGCAACTTAAAATTAAAATGTTGATCTGTTTCGCAACGACCCTTGATCGTTCCAACGTTGCTGTTTACACCCCAACCGTCGCCGCAACGGTTGGGGTGTAAACGGTGTCGCCTACCAAACATCAAGGTGAAAACCCGGGCCGTTTTTGTCATTGTTGCTTTAACGCTTTGTTTTTCATCGCCGCTCGCCTGCTAGCCGCTATGGCCGACTTTGATTATGATTGATTTGCTTTGCGACCTTAATCAGCATTGCTCTATTGTGCATTTGATCAGCGCTAATGCATTGAATGAAGGCGTTTCACAAATCTGAAAAATTCCAAAACTGCGTCCAATTTCATCGGTGCCAATACAGTTTTTTCTGTTTTACGGATGGCATGAAACACACGATCACATTGTTGTTGTGCATGTGAAGCTGTGTAACGGTGTTCAATTTTGCTCATCAGCATTATTTCTAAGGAAAACTTTAGGTGAACCCGTTGTCGGCCAATATTTGAAGCCAAAGCAGCTCAGATGAGTGGTGACCAAAAACATAGGATAACCACAACCAGCCTGGACTAGAAACGAGAACTAACCATTGGGAACATTGGTACATCAAAAAATACAACATTGTATGTATGTAGTTCCGAGCTAATGTGGTGAAAAGAAATGACCAAACCTGACAACAGTTGCTAAAAGGTAAAGTTGTTGGGTAAAGCACATAGCCAAAAAAAAACAACACATTTTGCGTGTGTGGCTGCAAAAACTGTCAATCACCAGTGTGAAAGATGCTGTCTTTGCAGGTAAACTGTTGTGCTTTAGGTGCTAGCTTGCAACACATGTAATCACATTAGTACACCTCGGGTACCAAAAAACACTAAACGTATAGGTGAGCTTCCAGAAAGGTATGGGCACAAGTCAGCTCATCGCGTTACGGTATGCGGCACACCTTTGCGTCAGCTGAGCCCGCTTGCTCACACTGCTGACTTGGCGCGGATATGGTTTTGCAGCGTAAATGTTTTGTGGTTTATGGACCAGCTCACGTTTGTGGAAAGGTATACGTAACTACTCACGTGGTGCCAAAAGCTGCACAGAAAAGCAGCTGGTCTTTACAGCTGAGAGACTTTTTCACAAGATACAAAGAAGCTCTGAACAGAACAGAAAAGCTGTGCCTTCGTGACGTGACACCTCAGTGAGAATTATTTCGACGAAAAAATATAACCGAACGGCGTAAATATTTGTTTTGGAACAGTTTGTGATCTGTCTTGTTGCCTTGGAATGAAATTTAGGATAATTCTGTGGGTTGTGGGTACAATTCTGACACTGAGAGCTGATGCTGTGCATACTCTGCCTCCATCCGCGCAACGGACGGCCTACGAAATAATCACGCCGGAAGGTTTGATACAATCATGTTGAAATTTTTAGAAAAAATCTTTAAAATTTATTCAGCTTCATAGTATTCAGATGAACAACCACCCAGCTCGAATGACACGATAACGATCATCGAACGAACTCAGACGGAAAGGCCGTCAATTCAATGTTACGCGTGTTTGACGAGGGACAGGGGATGGTGGTTTGATCAATTGGAGGTGGGGTTACTCAGATTTCTTTAAATACTTTCTTGCGGCACAATCCTCGAACAATTCTGTCAATGTTGGAATGGAGCATGTGCAATGAACGCAGTCTACCGTCCTCTTGCTAGTGACATCGCCCGGAGTCCGCCGGGGTCGCCATCCTCGGTCAGGCTCGCTATGAACATAATTCGCGATTTTGAGTATCAGAAATCAAGACATCGTTCCAAGAATATTCACTGTATAAAGTCTCTATGAAGGGGACACACTTGTAACATCAATGTCTCCTTTGCCACTCAGGGTGTCGTCACTCCGGCACGTCAGCTATCGAATTCATGCGCCAGTCCGGCCGAGTACAACCTCGCCATGACCGAGACCAAGTCATGTGATCGATGCATGCACATCATGGTGCCCTATGATGCCGGAGGTGGGACTTGAAAAAAGGGAGCTGATTTGGTCCATGGCCTGATATCAAACTCGGTGATCGCAGGTACATATGTACATAGGTTTGTGTCGAGGTTGCTAGTCCGATCACATCAGTTCGATGCATCTTATCTTATTCGATCACTGTGTCCGGGTGTGTCTTGAACCAGTCACGTGATTGGATGCACATTCATGGGTGACTTAACTTCATAACACGCGAAGTGCATCAAAAACACCCGAATCAGCACGGAATACACGGCAGTATGTCATATACGTGATGCCCGTTTCGTTGCACAGTTGGCCGGTGCACCAGGACATCGTCAGTGCCAATGCACAACATGGCCACGTGACCCCCAAAACACATCATGATAACACACACTCAAACCTCAAAATTGCAACGTGTACCTCGATTCCTCAGAGGGCCAGCCGCGTCGATTCGGCCATGCGCGTGGTTGTCTGTCGGATGTCACTATTGATGAACCGTATCTGAACAAAATGTTTCACAGCTGGACACTGTGTTCTTCGTTGAGACTGGGACTACTGCGACATGTTGTGCGATACAACAGGAAGAAGGAGGAGGTTGGGCCTGTGCATTCAGAATACGGTGTAATGTCGATCAGCATGGAGTGCAAAAATAGTCGTTCAACGGGCGATCGGCTCAATTTGACCGACACAGACACAACAATAAAATCAATCGATTCGTTTTAAAGAGCTGAGGCAAAACTTAACTTTCCTGGAAGGGACAGCGGTTTGCCCTTTTCCCATTTGTGACAGAATAATTTGACCGACATTTCTGTTTTACTTTCGGCAATGTTCAAATAATGATGTTATTCCTTCCTTTTGGTCATGTTTCAGTTGCTCCCGTTCAATCACGATTTTTCATGCTGAGGAGCGAACACGAATTTTATATTCGTAAGCCTGAAACAAAACGGTCTTGAGGTGCCATTCTGAAGATCAACGCGACCATCACAGTTGTTTTAAGAAAAGAAAAGCATCATTCTTTTCAGGTGATTCTCACGATGTGCAGCTGTGACGTCGAGCTTTGCAACCGATCACCAAAACTATCACTCACCCGATTGACTCTGTATTTTGTGGTGGGCGCTGTCAGCTGGATGCGAACGTATTTGTAAATAAAATGATTCGTGCATTTTGATTTGTAGATAGTTAAATGATTGTCAATGACTGATCATAATCAATGACAGGTTTCATTTTTACAAATAAAGAAAACCTGTTCATACTTGAAGTTTATCACTGAATTCCAACGCCCAACGCCCGGCAACCCGAAAATCTGAAGATGGTCGTTTACAAAATGCCTTATCTTTTTCACAATCTGGAGCTATGATTCAATTCACAAATCCGCAGTTTATAACAATCCGGTGGTTCATCTATTTTATGTTCTACATATATATTATACGAACGCTCAACAGCATGTTGATCTTTGAAACATCAGCTTGCCAATCGAGGAAAATCGTAGACACGGACTATCGCAACGCCGCCTGAGCGCTATGTACGTGGACTAAGATGGCTGCGTATTGAACTGTGCTTGGACTTGGTCATGGTATCTGGTCAACTTCAAGATGGATTTACAGTGTATATATCAAGCGGAAATGGCGATAGTATTTGCGAAAAAGCACGGCTGAAAAGGTTGTGATTTGGTCTGTGAATTTTATTGGTCGGGTTGACGGATCCGTCTCTTCACGTATTAGGCCACAACCTGGCAAGCCAAACCGTCATGTAAAATCAAGGCTTAATGAGTAAGAAATAACAGGAAAGTACAGCGGTGATCGGCGCCGTTAATCCTTTTGTTATAGTAAGTTTCTAATTTCGTTGCCTCATGCATTCTTACAGACGCAGGGAAACTCCCGTTCGAAGTCGAAGCAGGCAACAATCTCAACACACAGTAAACAAACCACGCAGCTGGCTCGTGTGTGTTTCAAATGTTTCAGTCACACAAGCTGTGTGTGTGTCAGCAGCGTGGCTTGTTGACTGTGTGTTGAGCTTGTTGCCTGCCTCGACTTCGAACGGGAGTTTTTCTGCGTCTGTAAAACTGCATGAGGCAACGAAATTAGAAACTTACTATACCATAGGTATATTGCTTCAAGGTTGCGATCAATTTTTGGGTACCTTATATATGTACGTTGGATCAGGATGATAATAAACCAACTTATACGTTTTTAGGCTTACCAGCCGGTATCGGTGTGTGCTCTGTAAACCTTATCATGGTGCCACAAAGGTTTCGTCGAAATACAAGTTGCCAATTATATTGGGACAATTAATGAATTTCATTGCTAGTGTCCACGTTTTGCATTGCTTTTGTTTGTTATATCGAGTGTCTAAATCATCAACATGCACATCAGAATCTGCCTTCTCATATCCGTTGTGCTGCTGTTCTGTGGCATCAGAGCGCATCCGGGCCCATTCAAAGTTCGCACAAACTTTTTTAGACACGATCATTCTTCAGATGAGACAGGAAGCCGCAATGTCGTGGCATTTTTCAGTGTCCAGAATGCGGTGCATCTTTCGACACGCCAAAGCTCCTGCGCTATCATCAGTATTATCTACATCCATCAGCGCCGAAGGAACAAGAAAACCAACCGCAACAAGAACCACGCGCGTCGGGCAGCAAATCTGATGTGAGTGGTGAATTGAATCAGTGACCTTCCTTTTGCACCTCTTTTGAAACTTGTTTCCCAGTACGCGTAGTGCCTTGCATTTTCATGACCATCAGAATGTTGAGTTTCGCACACATTTCCCCCGTTCTACCCTCGAGTTCGATCTGGTGGTGCCTTTTCTGGGGTCGACCATAGCACTGGACCCGGACCCCAACAAAAAGGAACAAAATTTTAGCTTGTCTTTTGTACTATGGTGGTTTAATCATGACTTTAATAGTGTCGAACAGCAACATTACAATAGAAACCTGAGTTTACAACATTGGCTTTTCCAGGTGAAGTGCCCGTATTGTCCGCAGAAATATAAAAATGAAGACAACTTGACTGCTCATATTGCCAGCAAGCACAGTGGGGGTGATATTCTAGATCAGGCCCTCAAAGTGGCCAAAATCGGTCCTGAGTCAGAATAGACTTTGTTTTCGTTACGTGAGCCTTGTTTGTATTTTCATTTACACTCGAACACGAGAACCATATCTGTTTTTAGTGTTTCTGTTCGTTTATGATGTTATCTAAAAGGATTTACCTTGGTGCATAAGAACATTCGGCGATTCATTCGAGTACAGCAAATATAGTGCTGTACTTGAACGTGACGATTGTTTCAATAACTTGAAATCGCATTGACCATGCATGTTGTATTTCTTGCATCAATGCTTGCTCTGAGATGTTCCCAGGCAAAACCTCCAGCTTAGAAGCAATAAAACATTGAAGGATTTCAGTGGGCTAATGAAATACGACATCAATTATCTATGTATGTATGTAAGTTCAACGCGACCTTTCAGTCCCGAACACTCAATACCGACCTTTTCAGGACCGTACCTTTCGGTCTCTTATTGACTCGAATTCAGTGACAATCGGAAGCTGTGACGCTGTAGTTTAACTCGAGAATGGCATTAAATTACCAATGGACCATTCATGGTGTCTTTTTGTCTTCAATGCTTTTCTGAGACGACCCGAGTCAGAAAACAAACGAATTTGATAACACTAAAACATCGTACATCCAGTTTGAACCATTTTCAACACTTGTTCAAGTTACGATCATCAACATGCACATCAAAGTCCACATTCTCATATCCGTTGTTTTGCTGTTCTGTGACAGCGGATTCGGAGCATTCAAGGTTCACAAGACAACCCTGCTTGGAGCATTTTTTTACCAAAGAAGACGCAAGACGAAAAGACTTCAAAAGTTTTCAGTGCCCAAGCTGCGGTGAAACGTTCGGGACTGAAAACGAAATGCGGCAGCATCAGTACTACAAACACTCATCGGCCATTAAAGCACCACTCCCTCCATCGGTCAGTGACTTTGATTTTTAAAAGCACGTTGTAATGGCTGCCCTCAAATCTCCGATGATATTATACACTGTGCGAATTTTTGATTCAACTGCTTTTCAGTCAAAGAAATAGTGGTCACCGCTGTTATGAGGTCGCAGCAGACAATATTCTTATTTTCTTTCCTGCACGACTGATGCTGCTAAATATCTGATCTTGCTAATTATATTTGCTTGTCTTGTGCAGGCTCCAGCGGACAGACTTTATGCGGGAACACAGCAGGCAGTCCCCCAACGGGTTCCTACCTACTCCGAGGTTACACTATACTTGAAAAAATTTTTCACGCTCACTAGTAAACAAGTAAACTTTCATGGTTCTACACTGTCTGCAAAGCGAAGTTACTACTGCTTCAAAGCGGAAACCAAGGTCATACTTTGGAAAACTTATTTTTGCGCTGCACAGGGACCATATGGATATCTTATGCGTACGTACCCGTCGACCTCCAAGGAAGAAGGCTCGGCTTCGAGCATGCAACGTGCACAAGTCGGTCCATCGGTCAGTCTCTTCGATTTTTTAAAGTTGTCATTGTTGCCTTCAAATCTCCGACGATATTATTGCGTGAAGATTTTGATTCAATCCAGCGCTAAATATTTTCTCTCAGCCACCCGTCCCGAAGAACTTGGGTCGTTTGGCTTCGACTTCCATGGGACATCCAGCGCCGGCCACGAAACGTACACCTGAGAAGGGCAGATCGCAGCAGGTAAGCACACAAAGTCATTGGTCAAAGGTGGACCATCGTAATTCATATTTGATTAAGATTTTGTGTGCGTGAAATGACTCCCAACCAAGAAATGTTCATCAAAAAATCACTGGCTTCAATGCGTTAGTTAGGTTAAGTTTAGCCCACGGGCCAACGACTTTTGGACTTTTGCAGCTGAAGTGCCCTTATTGTCCCCGAATTGTCAAAAATCAACACGGTATGAGCGTTCATGTTGGCATGTCACACAAAAAACATGCATCAGGATCTGTCGGAATGGATGGAGTTAGTTATCTAGGTAAGTTTACCCCAAAGCTAACGACTTTTGGACTTTTGCAGCTGAAGTGCCCTTATTGCCCCCGAAGATTGACAACGAAACACGGTTTGAGCACTCATGTTGGCATGTCACATAAAGAACATGCATCAGCATTTGACGCAATGGATGGAGTTAGTTATGTAGGTAAGTTTATCTCAAAGCTAACGACTTTTGGACTTTTATGCAGGTGAAGTGTCCTTACTGTCCCCGAACATTAAAAAACAAGCGTGTCTTGAGCGTTCATATTGGCGGAAAGCATGCTCGTCAGGATGAACCGCAAGTAAGTGGACATGCCATTGTTTCACCGACCTACAGAACAATGGTCATTGGCCCCGTAAGAGGGGCGAGTTTCCATTACCTATACGCGTGGGTTAGGTAAGTTCACCCAACGGGGGCCAGCTTTCGGACTTTTGCAGCTGAAGTGCCCTTATTGTCCCCGAATTGTCAAAAATCAACACGGTATGAGCGTTCATGTTGGCCAGGCACACAAAGGGCATGACGCAATGGATACTCGTCAGGATGAACCGGAACCGGAAGTAACTTGACATGCCATTGTTATGCCTGGATTTTGGGCGATTTTACTTTCGTCATTTTCCTGCATTTCAAGGCTGTGGCATGGTCTATTCGAAAGCTCATGGAGCAGATCAGACATGCGCAGGGACGTGGCCCAGCCTTGTAGATACATGT
>JASAMV010001926.1:0-25418 GCA_030248065.1 Rhynchonema sp. JSB1_4
AAAAACGGCTGCTTGTATCTGCCTGTGCATACACTTAGAGTACAACGGTCAAGGACTTTTTGTATGGGAGCATTTCAATATTAAATGATCATACTTCGGACTAATGAAGAACTAGTTGATTTTTACCAGAGGATACTGTAACGAAGTTTTTGGTATTTATTAACATAATATAGAAAAACCACAAAAGAAGCAAGCAAAACCAAAAACAAATGCAGATCAAGGACTTGGGTTGGCTTGAGGCTTGCATCGAAGCAAAAAATACAAATCTCACCTCATATACACTTGAGTGGTCATGACCAGCTCGGAAAACACAACAACCGAGGGGTTCTTTCCAGCCAGACAACTGGATGGGTGGATTTTGGCGTGGATTTTGCTGTTGACTATCTGTGACGAAGAAAAAACAAAATTAATCAGTGTGCATTGATTTACGTCAGGCGTAGTATAGCATATCGCGTGCTGCAAGCAAGAAAAGGATAACTATTTGAGCCGAGAAGCAGCTCACAGAAACGTCGGCCATCCAGCTGTATGAGTATGGCACAACAACTTATGACAAGGCTGCGATTTCACCATACGTTTGTGCACGTGCTATGTTTACAAATTAGGCGCTGAATCAAGCTTTTGTTGCCAGACTGAACGACCAAAAACGAAAACAAGAGAAAAGGAAACAAACTTGATACGTTCCACTGACATGGTCTTGCAATTCGGCTGCATTCAAAAACAGACCGTGGCAGAGCGCTCGCCTGACAAAATCACGTTTCGCTGGCAGGGAGTTGACAGTCAATTTGAGTCGTTGTGAAACTTCGCTCAATTGGTTGTGTATTTTGTGCGCCACATTGATGTTTCGCTCTTGCACGAAATTCGCGTTGCACCAATCCTGTGTGGATAATGCATTTGTGTGGTCGACAATTAATTTGCATTGCGAGTCGATTTACCAAACTTTTTCGGCCAGATTATCAGTTTTTGCGAACGCGGCGGGTATGGACAAAGTTGTCAATCTTGTTTGATCTGTACCTTGCGGTGCAGTTGCAGCGCTAATTTTTACAACCAGCGTGAAAGTTTATTTAGGCATGCGGGAACAACTTTCACCGTGGTAAAATGGTAGTAAATCAACTATATTACAAATTACGAACCAAAGAAATACGAACTCCGGCAGCAGCCACGTCCCTCAAATGTTGATATGGCCGATAATACCATTGTTTTATTATCCCCCAATCTATCTTCACCTTTGTGGAGTTGCCTTTGGTGAATCCATGCCTATTCTGAGCCTCCAGCACCTTCTCGTAACCCTCGAAAACGTTCAACATGGTTAGATGGTCGCCTGAATCGTCAAGGAATTTTTCGTGCGCCTGCGCTGCGTGCTCGCGCTGAAGAATGGGACACACATTATGAGAAAAAACAAAGAAATAAAAAGAGAAAAACATCAAAGTCGACAACGCACATCAACAGTGTGATGAATGAGCACGTTTTCGTGCGTCAACACGGCGACGATTGCCATTATTTCATTCAGGCACCCGAGACTGGCACTTTTCACCAACATTCTGAAAAGTTTTTAGGGATTCCGAAAACAAACCAAAATTTTAGATTTACCAGGCTACAAACCTCGATAGTTTCGGATCCAGTGGAAATTCGGCCATCTGTTTGCCGAGCCATGTCAAAGTGGGGCTGTTGTTGATCATTTCAATAGCACCCAGATGTTTCAGTTCATCAATCGCGGCTAGTAAGGCCTGAAAGGTGACGAGAGTGTAATTAAAAAACAATTTTTTAATTTCAAAGGCTGTTTTATTAATGTGCGATAAATGTAATTGCTGTAATTTGCACCCTGACAACTAAATGGCAACATTTAGCAAGGTTAAACAAATATCCAGCATTTTTTTACTCACCTCACGATTAGGTCTGGTTATGAAATCAAAGTTCATCACATCGATATTGAGTTGCATTGAGAGCAGATCCAGGACAACGCCAGATAGACTGCATCTGAAATGAAAAAACTTCGTCCCAGAGGGAAAATACATGACGATGTTTCTGGCAGACTTCAGCAAGCCAAACGTCAGGCCTGTTCCTGCAGTCCAGTCTAGCCTTTCTCATCTAAGCATGACCGGGATCTGGCAAGGGGGGACAAAGAGAGACAGAGAGCAAAAGAAGAAAGAAGAGTACGAAGGAAAAAAAAACAAAACAAAAAAAAAAAACAACAGCAAAGCACAACACCAACCAAAGCACCACACGGACAAGCAACACGAGAACACAGCCCAAAGACACGCAGCCCAAAAGAACAGAAAAGAGCAGCGAAGACCAGAAAAGAAAACGCCCGACAGCCAAACCAAAGCCGCAAAAGACACATGCCAGAGACACAAGCCACAGAGAAGACGAAACAAAAAAGAGAGAAACGCGACAACCGCAGCCAAAGACCCCACACAGACCGCAGCCATAAACCGCAAAAACAGCATAAACATAACAGCATCAAAGAAGCACCAACAAATCCGAGAGCAAACACAGAACAACCCCAAAACCACGCAGCAGAGAAACACGACAAAACCCACCACACAAACCCCCATAACAAGAACACATACACAAGCTAGAGACTACAGACAAAAACAAAGCAACAGCAACGAATAGCCAAAACCACACCACCACAGCCACAAAAAACAGAAATCATCCCCAACAACAAACCAAAATCAACCCAAAACAACACAACAAAACCCCACCCCATCAAAAAATAAAAACACACCAAACCACACACACCAACCAAAGCCCCCAAAAAGAGACAAACCAAAAACACAACACCCCACAAACAACACAACCAAAAATCCAAAAACCAACCAACAACAAGCCACAAAAAAACACAAAAAACCCCACCAAGAAGCAACCAACAAAAAAACAACCAAAAAACCCCCACTAACCAATAACAAGAAAAGAATAAAACAACACCACAGCCCACACCAAAAACCAACCATCCAACACACCAAAAAACAAAAAACCCAAAAAAAAAAAAAAAAAAGAACAAACCAAAGCACACACAACCACCCACACCACAACAACCAAAAAAAAAACCAAACACCACAGCCCAAAAAAAAAGAACAAAAACAAAAAAAAAAACCAACAAAACAAAACAAAAAAACAAAAAAACAAAAACAAAAAAAAAAAAAAAAACAAAAAAAACAAAAAAAAAAAAAAAAAAAAAAACACAACAAAAAAAAAAACAAAAAAAAAAAAAAAAAAAAAAAAAAAAAAAAAAAAAAAAAAAAAAACAAAAAAAAAAAAAAAAAAAAAAAAAAAAAAAAAAAAAAAAACAAACCAAACCCCCCCCCCTTAACGTCACCTGCCATGAAGAATGTTCACTATTTGTGCCTGTGGCAGACTAGGGACCCGACGGCCGACACAACGGAGTTGATCGGGTTTATACACAGGTCGATCTGTGGAGAAACCCGATCAATGCGCCGAAGAAAGGTCGGACATCTTCAGACAATAACGCGACCACGACCACCGAGTGCTTGGCAACAAACCAACCAACCCAACGGAGTTCACTACAAAGATCGTCACTGCATTAGAAAACCAAACTGAACCCTACACGAACAAATTGATAGTACCGAATTATTGTGACTTGTGACACACCAAAAACACACCTTTCAATCTCTGGCTTTGCATTGTCGTTAAAGTTGGCATACGCGTCCTCTGTGTAGAGTCGATAGCAAATGCCCGGTTGTTCGCGACCGGCTCGGCCGGTTCGTTGACACGCTTGTGCTTTGGACACATTCACAACACGCAGCATGTCCAGTCGGCTGGTCGCGTCGTACAATCTGAAAAAAGAGAACTTGTAGTGAAAAAAGAAATAATGGAAATAGGTAGCAAGGTTAGATGATTCCGAACAACGAATCGCTAATTGTGTCTCGTTCACAGCGGTGCACTGATGTTACAGTTGCGCACCAGCATCCACAGGAAATATGGCACGGACAATGAATTGATTTAGAAACATTCTGTCAGACTGGTATTGAACATTATTCAATGAAGGCTCAAACACACCGTGACTTCACTTTGCCACTATCGATCACGTACGCCACATTCGGAATCGTCAGTGATGTTTCAGCAATATTCGTGGCCAGCACCACTTTGCGATGATTCTGACAGGAAAAAAGCTCATAAAAATAATGTGAATAATTTTATCAAAGAATTAATGTGTCACACATGTTTCGGTGGCTGGAAAGCCTTGAGTTGTTGCTGTACGTTGAGCGCAGCATAAAGTGGACAAACGTCCAGTTTCTGGTCCGGTGGTAGTTCTTTCGAAATCTCACGAATTCGACGTTGCATGTCTTCGATCTCGTCTTGACCCGTCAGGAACACCAAAATAGTGCCCGGTCTGTGAAACATCAGAAAGATCAGTTGACTCAGAACCAAACAATTCACCACTCTAGGCTGGTATCTGGGCTGTCAACTACAAATTAGAATGTTGCTAAAAAAAGATGACAAACACAAAGGTTTCTCCACATTTTTCAAATGTGAAATCTAAAAAAAACCAGGAATTCAGTAAAAATAGTAAAATTCCCAACTTTTCTCGCCGATGCACTTGAAAAACACTGACCAGCGCGCCGTGTTTGTAATCTTGCAATGTCGAGCCCGTGTAGAACAGCTTAAAATATACAAAAAAGTTCAAAATTACAAATTTTACCAAACGTATGATAGCCAATCTAAGAAACCTGAATGGGATGTAATCTACCCTCCACATAGTAAACGGCTGCGTTGTTGAAGAATTGGGAGAACAAATCTACGTCCATGGTGGCTGACATCACAATCACCTGTGATAATAATGTTAGTATGAAGTTTGAACGGATTTTTAATTTTGCTCCATGACAAGAGCCACAGGAACAAATACTGTCTAACCGAAACAACCAATCGCTGCAACATCCACCGACCCACCTTCAACGGTTTCACGTTGTCATTGCCCCTTTCCCGCTGAGCGCGTTTCACGATTCCGAACAGAACATCATTGTGCAACGTGCGTTCATGCGCCTCATCGAGAACAATGACCGAATAACTGGAAATTTTTATTGTCACGCCATGCCAAAAGATATCAGCATCAAACAATGAAAGCAGCGATTCAGATAACCGTTTCAGTAATTTATCGTGGACGGCCTCGCGTAAAAGTATGCCATCAGTCAAGTAGACAATTCTCGTCTCATCTGTTGTTTGGTTTTCGAACCTGACAGAATATCCGACCTGCGGATTACAAACAAAAGGTCAGTTGACAAACGGAGAAAAAAACGAACTGAACAGCCCCTCAGTGCGCAACGCAGAGCAGTTGACCAGCCAGCTGATATCCCGGTGCTCACAAAACTTTCACCCGATCAAAAATAAGCCGCTTTTACGCTGGGCAAAAAATGGCCAACAGGATTCGTCCCATATCCGGAATGCAAAAGGCACAGACCAAAACTGACAAGAACCTTGTTGTTCAAGCTCGTAAACGAAGCTGACAAACACGAACAAACTGCCCAGCAGCTGATGTTCCAATAGAGACCATACATAAGTCAGTTCGTTGACGAACATGTTTGCTTCAAACAACTTAGTGAACGCGAACAAACCAAGCACCAACCAAATTCCCGATGGTCGCCAGCTTTTCGTCAGCGACCCTGTGCGCCAACGTGACGGCAGCGACACGACGCGGCTGCGTGACACCGATGAGACGGTCGTTGTTGAGCTTCGCCTCATGGATGAACTAGAAAACTTGGCTAAAACATTGCATTCGAAAAAAATGGAATTTGGGCTCTGATTTGCCAGTTTAGGACCTATTTAAGTCCACAGTAGTGGTGTGCCTGGCGCCTGGGTGGTGACCCACCCCCACAGTATGTTACCGGCACAGTATGTACCTGCCTCTCTGCTGGTACAGTGTGTTGTATGCATGCACATGCTCCACACCAATTTTTTGCCCCAAAACACCACTTTTTCGCTTAGATAGCACAAAATCGGGTTTTTTACCCCAAATAGGCAAAAAATCGCGCACTCCGCTCAAAAAAGGGCTAAGATGGTTTTTCATTAAGTTCTGACATCACAATTTTTACTCCCAAAATCACCCCCCCCCCCCTGCGGTACCACACCCCCTCTATGTAGCTCGGCTGGTACAGTGTGCATCTGCCCCGTTTTTTTGGTGGTGCAGCATGTTACCGCCCTGCCAAAATAGCCACACCAACACCACTGATGCACAATGTTTAGGCGCAGCGGATCGAATAGCACCAGAATGTTTGCAGTTTATAGATGGTATTCTTGCGTGGAAAATTCTAAAAGTCAGATTTAGCGGATTTCTTATCACAGACAGTACATACCTGGGGCACTTGCGTGCTCTTGCCACAACCGGTCTCGCCCAAAATGATGCAGGTGTCGTTTTGTTGAATGCGCCGCGTCAGATCCTCTCTCACATCACAAATCGGCAACTGGTAAAAAGAACTATGACAAAAAAACCAGAACCGCCAGCCACGCCCCCAGGGAGGTACGCTAACTGCCTCTCCGAAAAAATGGGTGGCAGATGTAGAGGTGCCAATCGGGCTGGGTTTGGCCCCCCCCGGCAGGTCGGCCCGGCCCGAGCATGGCAAAACTCGGCCCAGCCCGGCCCAACTTTTTTGACCATTTTTTTCGATGATTATTTGGTTTGTTATGAAAGCAAGGTTTTTGATAAAAAAAAACTGACCGCTACTGCACTGCAAACTGAAAATTGTAAGGTTAAATCCAGTGCCAAATCCTTGCAAAAACCGCGGTTTTTGATGAAAAACCACAATTTTTTCTTTTGGGCAATGTCGGGCCGGGAAGTCCAGCCCGGCCCGACCATGGAAAGCATCGGTCCGGCCCGGCCCGGCCCGCCCCTTCCCGACAGTGCGGGCCGGAAGCGGAAAGTACGGCCCAGCCCGGTGCGATTGACACCTCTGATAGGTGGGCAGGGGCACTAATCGCCTGGCCGCACCAGGACCAGGATTTTTACGCTGATTCCGGGGGTTCCTCCACTTAAGTTATTGTGGACTGTGGCATTTTATTTCTTGGTGAAAACAAATCTTTTCAGATTTGGAAAGTGAATTAATGGAGTCCCCTTTTACCGTAAAAACCTAAATAGAAGGGGCGCTCTATTAACTCACTGACCCCATTTTGGGGGGCTCTATTACGGGGGGGGGCGCTGGGGCCTCTATTAATTCACTGACCCGAACCTGAAAAACTTGTTCCCAGAAATACCCCCGAAAACCCCTAAAAAGGGGTTTGAAAGGATGTTTTTTCGCTTGTAATCGCATTTTTATTCGTGTCTATTCGTCAATAAGAGGCGTATTATGTGCTCTGAACGAACAACAAACGTGCATAAATGTACCTGTGCACCACTATCAAGCGTTAATACACTACTGTATAGGGGATGTTTAGGGGGCTCTATTCCGGGGGGGCTCTATTAATTCACTGACCCCTTTTTGGGGGCTGTATTACGGGGGCTCTACCGTAAAAACCTAAATAGAAGGGGGCTCTATTAATTCACTGACCCCATTTTGGGGGGGCTCTATTTCGGGGGGCTCTATTAATTCACTGACCCCTTTTTGGGGGGCTGTATTGCGGGGGGGCTCTATTCCGGGGGGGCTGTATTTAGGATTTTGCGGTATTCCGGGGGCTCTACTTAGGTTTTTACGGTATTTAGGTGTCTACCGTAAAAACCTAAATAGAAGGGGGGCTCTATTAACTCACTGACCCCATTTTGGGGGGGCTCTATTACGGGGGGGCTCTATTCCGGGGGGGCCTCTATTAATTCACTGACCCGAACCTGAAAAATTGTTCCCAGAAATACCCCCCAAAAACCCCTAAAAAGGGGTTTGAAAGGATGTTTCTTCGCTTGTAATCGCATTTATTCGTGTCTATTCGTCAATAGGAGGCGTATTATGTGTTCTGAACGAACAACAAACGTGCATAAATGTACCACACCACTATCAAGCCTTAATACACTACAGTATAGGGGATGTTACTTAGGGGGGCTCTATTCCGGGGGGGCTCTATTAATTCACTGACCCCTTTTTGGGGGGCTGTATTACGGGGGGGCTCTATTCCGGGTGGGGCTGTATTTAGGTTTTTACGGTACCTACAGTGTATTCAAGGACTGAGGTTTGTCGTTCAACAAAAGCAAATAAACAACAACAAACATGAGGAGCAGCAGGACATGGAGATGACGTTGTTGA
Source organism: Rhynchonema sp. JSB1_4 (assembly GCA_030248065.1). Classification (NCBI taxonomy): domain Eukaryota; kingdom Metazoa; phylum Nematoda; class Chromadorea; order Monhysterida; family Xyalidae; genus Rhynchonema; species Rhynchonema sp. JSB1_4. The sequence goes on from JASAMV010001926.1 coordinate 8,181, forward strand.
CCACATTAGTGATGTGATTGTGTGTGATGAGCCGGTCTGATGGTTGCTGACGATGTGTGTGTGGGCGTGGCGTGCGCGTACGGCTACGTGAACATCAGTGCTGCGGTTTTTAATTGTGCACCTGCTGTTGATGAGCTGCGCGCGATGGTGAGTGAGTCTAGTCTTCTGACCACTGCCACAACTGGAAGGCAAGCGGAGCAGAGGTGGGAATCGGGCCGGCCCGGGCCGAGGTTTCCGGCCAGAACAGAACGGTCGGGCTCGGGCCGGCTCTTCGGAATGTCGGGCCGAACCGGGCCGGGACGGTCGGCCCGAAAAGGCCCGACATCATCGAATTTCAATAAAAAATCGTGACTTTTTACCGTAAGTTAGCCAAAATTTCTTGCGATTCAGCAGCTTAAATCCGTCCGTCCGGGTCCGACTGAAGCGGAGCTGGATTTCATTTTTGGAAAAAGCTGATAGTTTTAAGCCGGGTGGAGAGGAGAGTGATACCCTGTTTTATGAAGGCCGCATCACACCGTTCCTTTCTTTTCAATTCATTTTTTACTTTTGGTTGTTGTCTACTGATACCGTTATACCCGTTCTGTTTGTTCGTGTTTGTTTGCTCATATTTAGCTCATTTTGTTAATTCTTCCTGGCCTGCCGTTAGGCTTTTGCGAAAGCGTGCATAAAAGTTGTGCCTTGTTGTACGAAACATCACTCGACGATGCCCGGCAGGATGCACACTGCGCCCACTTTGTGTGCAACGGCCAGCTTTTAGGAAAAGTCCACGACACGGCCGCCTCATGCTGGGATCCTTAGGTTTAATTTTTCAGGCTTAGGCCGAACTGCTGCACTCTGGCGATTATCATATATGTATCGTAAATTTCTAATTTCGTTGCCTCATGCATTTTTACAGAAGCTGGGAAACTCCCGTTCGAAGTCGAGGCAAGCAACAAGCTGAACACACAGTCAACAAGCCACGCAGCTGACACACACAAGTTGTGTGACTGAAACATTCGAAACGCACACGAGCCAGCTGCGTGGCTTGTTGACTGTGTGTTGAGCTTGTTGCCTGCCTCGACTTCGAACGGGAGTTTGCCAGCGTCTGTAAAAATGCATGAGGCAACGAAATTAGAAACATACCATGCATACATCACACAGAACTAATATAGTGTGAAAAATAATTTTCTCGTCTTTTGAAATAATACCCAGTGCAAGCAATTCTTCTTGAGCACCAAAGTTATATGAAAAAGATATGAAAAAGTTTGTTCTCAATCACTTTTTCAGCCACGTTGCGTCACCCATTTCTTCACTCGCTTCATCCGTGTCATCATTTTCCTTTCCGATCGCTTTTCTTTTTCGACTCGGTTGCTGTCCGGCGTTGCACAGATCGGTTTCACAACAATAAAAGTCTGACAATCGGATCAGTCGCTCATCAGCGTCGTTGAACGCAGTGTTTCGCACTTCGCCGACACGCGGCAGTCGCAGTCCAAATGGCACAAAGTTTTCGCCACATCGCAAGTCCTCCATGCATTCCTGCAAATCTTTTAGGTGTCGTTCACAAAAGCTTCATTTTTTTTCAAAAAAGCTCTCACACCTTGGTCAATCGCTGGTAGCCTGGCACAATCCAGATGTAGTGAATGCAAGACGTGCACGTTCGCTCTGTCTGTTGATATTCACCGTCCGGCAATAACTCGTAGCACCGAATCAAGCAACTGACATGATTCAATGACATCCACAGAATGCAGACAAACAGCAGACACGATGTCTTGGCAAACATGGCCTTGGTGACTTTTGATTGAGCAACTCAAAACGACAACTCTTTTTCTGGCTCAATGAATCTAAATTAATGCGGCTGAAAGCGCTTTCTGGATTCCTAGCTCGTTTTAAAACGAACTGATACACCCTGAAGAGGCTCAGGGAGGGGAGACTGATTACAAATTAAGCGGACTCATAATCAGCCAGGGGGCGTAGCTAAGTCTGAATTTAAGGGTTAGTAAGGCTAAGTGTCGGTCGCACAATAACTTTATAAGAATTGGTGTCAAGTTTTTTTCCTGAATTGTGAAGCAGGAAAGTGACGGGGCAATGACGTTGCGTTGCGCGATCACACACAAAGAGTGCAGTAACTTTCTTGTCTCTATAATCTGTACCCTGTGTGCATAGTAGTCCCCTAGGGCGGCCTTAGGTTAAATCCGGAAACCGGAATCCGGAAATATTTCCGGAAAACGCATTATTTTTGCATGTCAGTTTTTGCGTTTTCCGGAAATATTTCCGGAGTCTGGAAATGTTTTGTATCTTTGCATGCAAATTATTTCCGGTTTCCGGATTCCGGATTTAACCTAAGTTCGCCCTTACTGTATTCTTAGCACTACGTTTCAAACTCTGATCTTAGTCCTCTGTCAAAAGACCAATAAATCAACGACGTGTTGACTTGTCCTGCATTGATTTCACTTGGTAAGTATAATAAAGACGTTCTATTGTATCGCATGGCATAATTATATGTACCTAACCAACCTAACTGCACGTCACTGACACACTCTTACAGGCAACTAACAATATTCCAGATGCCGTGCAACAACGTTCCCCGACGCGACGACGTGACGGAGGCTAATCCGACCGCCGGTAGCACGTCTAGTGCGATGTCGCTCAACGGTCACTCGTCAGACCACAGTCATTCGGTCAAACCAACGGTCATTCGGACCACGGTCATTCGGACCACGGTCATTCGGACCACGATCATTCGAACCAAACACACGGCCATCCGGGCCAAACGAACGACTATTCGACATTCGGAAATACATTCGACTACGACAAGACCGCACCGATTATTCGAATACAGAATTTGGACGCACACAACAAACACGTAAAGTCCGCACACGATATCGGTCCAAATCCGAATCGATCGGATCGAATACGATCGATATGTATACCACCCAACCGTTGGATAAACCGCGTCTGCCTCGCTGGCAAACAGACTGGATCAACGATCTCCAATTATGCGCGTTTTGGGAACAGCACGAATCCATGGTTAACATCGTGTTCACCACGCATCAGTACACGAACCGCCACCTGTTGGACTGGCTGTTGAAACATGAGTTGCCACAAGACCAGTTGTTGGCGTCCCATGTCTCAGAATGGTTGGTCTTTATGGCGCTTGATCAGTTCCTGTTGCGAGTTTGATCGCCGTCATATAGATGAGGCATTCAGATTGTACGATTCATCAAAGACAGAGGCTCCAGCAGACACTGGACGGCTACTCGATATTATCGGAGTGTTGTCAGAAACCGAAGTGCCTTCGCGAGTGCTACCGATTGGTATTGACCGCCCTCGTCCGGGCATCCCTCTGAAAGAGGATCCTGAACCCTGAGTGGATTATTCTCAGACATGCGTCAGAATAAGGACTCGTTGTTGTCCATGCCGATTGTGCTGGAGCAGTCGCTCAATGCACACGTGCAATGTTCCGACCTACCAGAACTCGACTACCCCGCACCGCCGCACAACGTTTTTGTGGCTACGCGCGTAGTGCCTGTCGAGCAACCGCACAGGCATGATGCCTCAGTTGAAGACTGTATGAACAGCCAAAACGACACAGGCTGTGGCACGCCTATCAATGCCACGGGAGGTCCCAACCAACACGAACGCGAACTTGATGTACAGTACGTGTTTTACTGGCGATGGAAAACTGCGAACGACTGAATACAATCTCCGATTGGGTCCTTTTTTGAAGGGGGCGTGAAACGACCGTCGATTATCCATAGTCCGGTGGTACTCGTTCTGTCGACTATGCACGACGGAGGGATAGTAACGGCTGAATTGCAGCGGGGATCAGCTATTACATACGGTTTTATCTCCAGTTCGCGTTTGATCTACTTCATGAATTCCGGCCGCTCAATCCGTATGGTTTCAAGGTACGGTTCGTAGAACTTCTCACAGGTGTTCATACCTAAGTGCTAGTCGAGATTTCTCCATATTTCACCTATCCTTGATTCTTCTGGCACATCACGCAGAAGCAACCACTGCTTTTAAAGCTGAAGAGGTCGCATTGCATGAGAAGTGATACATGTTACCGCCCGCGAACTTTATGGAGGCCAATTTGCTAGAGGCGTTGGCACTGACGAGCCATGGCGCCTCGGTCTGTCTGCGAAAGTCGAGCGAAACAGACCAACATTACTGCACTACAGTACATTTAAATGTTGAAACAGCAACGGTGTGATTTGTTTGTAGTCGTGACCATCAGTGAAATAAACATTGAACAATACTTGTACAGACAGTGCCGTGCTATTCCTAAAAGGCTCGTTTTTTTATATTGTGCGGCACGATCTTGTTGCACACCGCAAACCAGGGTTGTTTCAAAAAAAAAGTGGTTAATTAAAAAAAATTTTTTTGAAACTCAGATTTTGCTTTTTTTTAATAAAAAAAAGTTGCCCAAAATGGGCTGAAATGTCCAAAAATGGCCTTTTTCGAGGCAAAAAGTTGGCACTTTTTTTCTGTGGACGGGACAATTTTTCCAAAATCGCGCCTGCGGAGCCCTGTATTGTCCCCAAATCCGTACAGGGATGCGCGGGGATGGTCTTTTATAGTGATGTGGCACGGATAATGTACCACTGCATGCTACTACACATGTATATACATAGGTCTGGTGCAAAACCGGGCGCGCAAAGTCGATCTGACACGCAAGATTTGGGCTGTAATCGATATTTTGATGGTCGTATATCAGATATACGGCATTAGATGCATTAAAATACGTTGTACGGCATGCTACACTACATTAGAGAAACATCGTTAGTCAACTTCAACCTCAGACTGGTCGGAGACCATGGAATCTGCACAATACTACCGGGTGTCACCACACAAGTTCGGCCTCAGGCGAAAATTTTTCAATTTTTGAAAAATATGTTGCATCGATTTCATTTATCCTGAAAATGTCGTTTGCAATACTTTTTCTAATAAAAAAAATTTTCGTCAAAAAAAAATCAAAAAAAAAATTTTTTTTAAAAAAAAAGCTCGTTAATAAAAAAAATTTTTTTTCAACCCTGCCGCAAACCGTATTCTTGTCACAACTATGTAACGGCTACTGCTCGGTTGCAAAAAAGGATGACAAAAAGATTACCAAAAAAGGATGACAAAAAGATTACAGCACTTTTCTTATGAAGCAAGCTGGCCGAGTTGTCGGACACTGTGTAACTTGAACGTTGTTTAGTTTAATAAAATTACATTCACATCTCACTTCTCAAGCAATTCGACTTTTTTGGTTTACTAAGATTGGATTTTAGTTGGAATGAAACAATTTCACGATACAAGAATCATTCATAGTGATGTGGCGGTGGTGGCTTTATTTTCAGTTGCTCTTTGATCCATTCCATAAATTCCGGCCGTTGAATCTTGGTGGCTTCGAAGTACGGTTCTTCGAACTTTCCAACATTCAAAGTTGACGACACAATGCCGTATTGCACCCATCCATCAGTCTCCTTGCACATCAACGCACCACCGGAATCACCCTTCAATTGAAAGAAAAATATTTGTGCTTCGATGGAAACTCAGCTGTTGAAGTCTCAAGAGCTGAGTTTTCCATACTTTTCTTATTAAAATATTACATTTATTATATTATATCATTTTTCGTAGCAAAATATCTGACCGAGTTGCAGTGAAACATGTGCATGCTGACATAAACGTTATACTTCAGGTGTGCATCCTCATATGTACCTCTCCAACTCCAGCCATCTTTAATCCCTTGGCACACAGTTTTGTTTCCGGGTTAAACGACGGGTCCAGACCGCAGATTCTTTCCGTGGGTAACGCTCGGACCGCCATTTGCTGCAGCGAGTTTGATGCGTCGCCACCTCGAAAAGGGTTCATTCATGTGTTCGAAGTGAAAAGTTATTCGCTTTGCAATTGGCATTGCAAGCGGCGTATATTCGCACTGTTCGATCCTAGTAAGTCAAGCGATGTGGATTAATTCTCAATAATTGTCGTAAACTCACGGGGCGACATGAGCATTATCAAGGCTAATTAAATTCCTGGTCACTACACTTCGAGCATGTAAATATAACTCATCGGAGCTTTGGAAGTTTTTCAATTTACTCACCAGTTGATTCAGTCCCTCCCCAACCAGCCACGAAGCAGTCAGTGTTCTTCGTCAGAGGCTGGTCGACCAAACAGATTGGTTGAACGAAGGTCGTGTATTTGAACGGTTGGACGACTGTGACAACTGGAATGGTTTGCTCACTGTCACACTTTTATATATTACGCTTGCGTTCTTATTTCTATATGTGCTTTATTGTTCACACATTTCAAAACAATGACGACTGTCTCGGCTTCTTTACACACGGTTCAATTTTTGTGCAGGCGATGGTGTGCGCAACATCTCGTCGGAATGACGTGCAACCTTACGTGATCATTTGTGCATATTTGCACAGACGATCACCTCATGCACTTATTTTCTGCTACAGTGGTCGGTCGTTGATGTTCACTAAGGGCGGCCTTAGGTTAAATCCGGAAACCGGAATCCGGAAATATTTCCGGAAAACGCATTATTTTTGCATGTCAGTTTTTGCGTTCTCCGGAAATATTTCCGGAGTCCGGAAATGTTTTGTATTTTTGCATGCAAATTATTTCCGGTTTCCGGATTCCGGATTTAACCTAAGTTCGCCCTTAGGATTTCCTTGGTGTGCAACTCATAATGGATTGGTTTTGTGCAACGGTTTCACAACAAAGTGAGATACAAGTATTTGTGGACTGTGGTACGCAGCTGATGTTCGATTCAAAAACGACCTCCAAACTCACTGCCCAAGTCATAATCCATTTTTTTCTTTGCACGTATGGTTTCGTCCGGTACCACCATTCGCCAGATTAATCTCCTCTGTTCTGTAGCAGGGTCTTCAGGGTGGCGAAGATGAAGTCCAGCAATGACGAATTTCTCTTTGTAGTACTCAGATCTGAATAATTTATGTTCAATATCCATAGCGAGATCAATGGGATGTTTAATACTGCCATCATAACACCTGTGCTCTGCGGTCATTTTGCGATTGTGACTCTCTTTTGCATACCTTCGTAGTTTATGTATCTCCGTCCCCATTACTACGAAACGTAGGACCATCACCATCACTGGACAAGTAACGTAGGTAAGTATGAACAGGGATAACCTCACTTGTGGATATTATAAATGCAATGTGCAGCCGTCAGCACGTGATGCTCGTCAAGCAAAGATCCACTGCACTCGCTATATTTCCCTTCTGATGATTTAACCTGAATGAACACCGTCCACGGCCAGCTGTGCGGTCGAGCTTCCTTGCCGTCTGCAAAAAATTCTATGATTGTTACTTTTTTTCTAAAGAGGGCTAAAAAACAAGTAGTTTCAATGAAAGGTTAGACTTGGAATGAGGACGTTCAAAAAGGGTAACATACGCCAAATCAATTTATGTGCATTTGAATCGTTCGCTTTGAGCCCAATCTAAAACAATGATATTGGCAAGCATCATACTGCGTAATTCAACGGCTCAATTCCAAGCTAAAGGATCACATGACAAACGTTTGGTGGAATCGGTGTTTGACCGCACTTGTCTTGCTCTGAAAAAGTTTAATGAGCGACTGGTAATCGCCGAACAAACATTTTATCATCACAATTTAACTTTTTTTAAATCATAACTTAATCCTGACTGACTGTATCGTCTGCTGCAGCTATAGCAGCACGCTTCATCTTTAATCAGTTGTAAACCGCTCTTTGTCCGGTGCTCACAGCCACGGCTGAAATTTGACGAACAATACATGGTATGCGTAGTATGCGTGGTATGTTCGAAACGGTGTAAATGTCAGTTGGGCATTTTTGGTCGACGTAAGCTCGTTCGAAACCTCGGTCGGTGTAAGCTCGGTATAAACATGGAACATTTCACGTTAACAGCAGACAATATTTGATACTTACCCCGAGCTAACACCGACCGAGCTTATGCTTACCTTCACCCAACTGACGTGTACACCGTTTCTAAAATTTCACACTATGGCAACATTCTTTCAAGAAACACTGCACGAAACACCGTGTAGCTCACGTTCTACCAATGTGTGGACACTGACTGTACAAATCGCGACAATCCTCAGCTGGTGTTGGTCTCGATCTTTTTGTGTTGTGGTGACATGCCTTGGAAACGCGCAACAGAATAATCAAGAACAGCAGTGTTCTCATTGTTCGGATTAACGTATCAAAGAATCACGGGATAGTTTACTGTGAATCCATAGGTATACTCCGAAAATACTTTTGGGAGAAACTTTTCAAACGCATTGCCTGATCCGTAAAGCTCATTACGCGTGTATTTGTTGCAGCGGTCACGTGAGTGCCAGCCGCTCAACACACATATGTCTAATGTAGTGATTTGCGAAGTGCTACGAAACTCAGCTGGCTGCGTGTGCTTTACGGATCAGGCAACACGCGTTTGAAAAGTTTCTCACAAAAGTATTGTCGGAGTATATGTATAGTATTTCCGTTTTATAACAGTCCAGCAGCGATATGCAGAAAATGTTTCAACGCCTTGAAAACAGCAGTCATCGTCGTGGATGATAACCAACAGATCGACAACGTGGCTCGAAACATGCGCGTTACATGATGGCTGCTGTTGCGATGAAACATTTGCTGTATACTTTGTTTGGACCGAGAATAAAATGAAAGACTATACGTGTGTTATGCCGTTCGTACTATGGTGCTGCTTGAGCAACTGAAAAGTTTGTATTGCAAATTTGTAAACGTATTCGTGTTCGCATTATGCAAACGCATCAAGTTGTTCTTTCACGGTGCGGGCTTAGTTTCGCGCTCATATTCTGATAAACAACAGTCGTGCGTGTCCATTACGTAAACCGAAAGTATTATATGTGTAGCACAAGAGCCCATGAGCTTCTCAAAAACGGAAGTGGATTACAAACACGTGGAGCAGCTGGGCTGAACTCGCGATGGAAGATCAGTGCTTCCACTTGTTTGTTTTTCGTTTTCTCAAATATTATCTCCACTTGTAAGCATAGTATTCGGCTACGATTGGCTATGCATACAAACGGAATGCATACAATTCATTTGCACCTTTACCGGAATCCATGTGAAGGAACGCGCGTTCTGAATGGCACCCTTCAATGGCAGCAGAGAAAAATAATTTTTTGCCGTTCTATCGTTGAAGGAAGAGTATCAGTTGTCTGCAACTGAAATCAAATTGTGTTTTTTAATTATGCTTTTTACTTATACACAGCCAGTATTGCCAGTGACAGAGCGAACTGAAGGTGCAGCATGCCAGATTATGTTAGAGTCACAAATCCTTCATCACTTCTATTGTGTCATCGCTGCCTGCACATTTGTTACCTCCCCCAATATATATCATTTTAAAAAGTCCATTCTACAAAATCAAGGAGCGGTATAGTAAATTTCCAAAATCGCTGCCGCACAGTAAAGTACGCCCCATAGTTAACGTCAAGTTACAATATAAACCCGAACGCTAACCAAGCGCGGCGCCCTGAAACATTGCGCGCAGCTGGCTGGCTGGCTGTCAAGCTACGTGTGTGTTGGCTGTCCGAATGTTTCACAAGTTGAATTTCGGGTTTAGAACCTGGCATTAACTATGGGGCGTACTTTACTGTGCGGCAGCGAATTTGGAAATTTACTATATCACATATTTGGCCTGTGATGACTTGAAAATTTGGTAGAGTTCACCGGCTGTATGGTTTCTGAGGCGCAATGTTCGAAGCCGACGTCGAATGGGTCACTGTAACAATACATGATTTCAGCGCATAATTTGAAAGATAAAACAATAAAAAATGTCTTTCAAAAACGTACTGCCAAGCAAGTTGCCAATACTGGCATAGGATGGCTCTGGGTTATCAACAATGTCATCAACGGTCGGTCTCGTGTCCATGGCTAGGTCGCCATCGTCCTGCAATATTTATATCATTGCTGGGCAAAACTCATCAATCTTGAGCAAACAGCGTGCTCACACCGAAGTGACGGGCGTCAAAATAACACGCATGAATGACCCTTTATTGTCCTCAGCCTTTACCTTAACTTCATCGAAGAGCATAAAGGCTAAAGCAGAAATTTGAACTGACCTTTTGTGCTCTCATCTGAATTGTACCCTCTTTTGGTTTTCGTCTCAATAAATACGCGCCTGCCGGAAAAGCCGCAATGACCACGCATACTACGACGAGCACTATAATCGTAATAACTGCACCAGTGCTGAGACCTGGTTCAGTTGCCGGTTTTGCTGGGAACGCTGAAAAACATCAATTATGTAGTTGCGCTTTAAAAAAAGACTCTGCCCACTGTCACCGACCCAAACTTTAATTAGCAGTGATTTAAGAACTGGCACTGTTCCATGAAAACAGTTGACTGGACACCAACTTGTTCGTTCATAATACCAGGATGGTTGATGAAAGTCAATCTTTTCAGTTGGCTTCTTAAAGTTTGTAGGATTGGATTCGGTGGTACCGCTGAGGAAAAGGCATTGCTTTTGGCGAATCACGAATGATTTACAGTCAGAAAGAGTGGTGCACTGAAAACGGTTAGATCTTGTTTGTTTTTTTCGTGTGAAGCATGAGCGAAATCTCATTTTACCATTTTGGCGCACTTTGTTACAACCGTGACGTATTTTTCATCTTTGAATTGCAGGTCTTTGATTTTTATACTTTCTTCATTGATGGCAATGTTGAGTAGTTGCCGAGATTTGTAGCCTTCTGTAAGTTGTTTAATTTCAGGAACGCTCTCAGCTTCTGTTTCAACGTTAGTTAACATTACAAAAATAAAACGACTCGCCGAGGTTCGGTATTTACCCAAGGTAATAAATTCTACGCAAGCGCTGACCTGGCTTCATTTCTCTGACGCGATCGATGAGTTGGTAGTACCGTATGCGTGCATGATCGTTAACTTTATCTTTTGGCAATTCGTCGATGGTGTACACGTAGAAGTGTACGATTGAGTCAACCAGCGTGAATGATACACAGACATCGCTGCGGTTTTCGCATAAATGTGCACAGTAGTTGGTCATTTCCGCCAGATTCGCGTAGTAGCTTTCATTAAGATACAGGTCCCCGAAGATTCCCTCAATTAAGTTGATAAAGTCTGCTGTAATGGTGACATTTTTGACGAATCGATATTCTGAAAATGTGGTAGAAAAATTTTTATAATAAAATTGATATACGCTTTCAAAAGTTTTGATTGTGCGCATGAACTAGGCTGTACACACCAGGGGGTTTATTTGGTGGGCAAAACTCTGAGTCACACGCGTTTGAGTCGACGTCGCTATTTTCAACTGAATCTTGCTCTGCGCACCACTTTGAGCACGTGGCATCGTGTGTGGATGCTGTCTTGGCTGAATGGACACGTGCTTTCGGCCCGCTTTTCGATTTATATTCAGAAAAAATCAGTAAAACATCAGAAAAGCACGCGCTTTGTCCTAACCGTTTCCAATATTTTTTTCTGTTTTAATTTCCGCACCTCCGCAAATCAGCAAGAAAGAAACAGCAGCAACAGTTATTGCGAAGGTGAACATAGTGATCGGTGAGATGTTATTCAAGTTTTTGGGATAGTATAGATAGATCTGTGTGAAATATAAATTGTTGCCCTTCTATGATAAAAAAAACTCCAAATGAAAGCATAAGAAATCATGTGTTTCTAAGCACGCAGCTCTCAAAATTCTACCAAAGTGTCGTAGTGTGCGTGAACTCTGAACCGCCACACCAAACGTATGCTCCCGGAAGGACTCGAACCTCCGACCCTCCCAGCCACCAGGCCTGGACAGCCAGTTGCTCTACCAACTGAGCTACGGGAACGCGGTCTGGCTGCGGCTCAAAGTTGCACTTATACCCATGCAACCGTGCAGACACACACTGCTTTGCACGCCACACGCTACACGTTGCGCTGGCTAGCAGACTTCCAGTCCACACATCCTCCCATTCACGGAAGGTTTGACCTCAAACCTGCGGGTTTCCACCCGTCTTTTCTCCGAACCGACGCTACGACAGGCACGGAGCTACCCTGAATCCGGCAGAGTAGCCGCACTCACCTTTCCACAGGCAAGCACTCGCGGACTTCCGTCCCACCAGGGGATCTCCGCTTCACGCACCTTCGCATCGTGTCCCATCACGCAGGCACTTGCGACCCAACCCTGAATACGGCAGGATTGTCGCTGCGCACTTCCCTTTCCACAGGCAAGCACTCGCGGGCTTTTTGACCCACAAGGGGCTAACCGCTCGCACCTCGTGTCCCACACGATAGCGCCACCTCCCTCTTTCAGAAGGTCTGACCCCAGACCGGCTCCTTGGCCGTCACTGCGGGTTGGTTCATCTCAACTTGGGCTCACCAATTGTGAACTCTGAACCGCCACACCAAACGTATGCTCCCGGAAGGACTCGAACCTCCGACCTCCCAGCCACCAGGCCTGGACAGCCAGTTGCTCTACCAACTGAGCTACGGGAACGCGGTCTGGTTGCGGCTCAAAGTTGCACTTATACCCATGCAACCGTGCAGACACACACTGCTTTGCACGCCACGCGCTACACGTTGCGCTGGCTAGCAGACTTCCAGTCCACAGTAGCAATAACTTAAATCTAAAACACTGTGATGAATGAACAAAAAACGTTTTCCTCAACCAAAAAATTGTTCGCTTTTGTGAATGAATACTAAATTTTCAGCACAAAACTTAGCGAGGTGGCGGTTTAATCTTTAGTTGCTCCCTGATCCGCTTCACAAACGAAGGGCGTTGAATCCTCATCGCTATGAAGTCCGGGCTTGCATAATGATCTGCATAGGCCCTTGCCACAACGCCTTGCTGGATCCATTCATGATTTTCTTTGCACATAACTGCGCCGCCGGAATCGCCCGTGATAAATTGATGTACCACTTGAGTCTATAGCCAACTTTAAAGTCTTTGGTAATGATATGTCATACTGTAAGATAAAATCACGGAACAGGGAAGCATAAGTCAATCATTTTTGAAGCACATGACCCTCATGTGACCAAATTTGTAGATGCTATGCTGTTGGATATAATCCCTGAAGTTCTGTTTCAATGTATTATCACACCTGTCTGATGCCAGCAAGTTTCAGTCCTTTAGCACACAGCTGTGTATCAAAGTTGAGGCCATGATAATCCCCGCATATTTTTTCCATGGGCAGCACGCGGGCCGACATCTGCTGCACCTGGTTAGCAGGATCTGTGTAGCAGATTGGTTGAACGAATGTCGTGTTGGTGAATGGTTTGTCAACAGTGATTACTGCAATCGAAAAAAACAGATCTGACATCTTAAAAATTCTTACCTCTTGTTTGTCATTTGATAATGCATTTGAATCTATTATTTATTGGTTGTTTTGCAGAACTTTTACACATCCATAAATGAATAAATCTAATAAAATCTACAGGTTATGATGTCACGCCATATTTGTATGATGCACTTTGTTCTGCCTGAGCGTAAAATAACCGGATATCGGTTGATCTAAAGACTAACTAGAAGTTGTGTTTTGTTTGTGAAATAGACGCGATCCTAAAATATCGTCTGGAACTAACTTGCCAAGTCATAGTGTTTTTTCACCTTGGCATGTATCATCTCATCCGACCCATTCGCGTGCCACATGTTCCTCTCCTGCGCTGTGCCGGGATTCGGTGGAGACAGAGCAGCAGCCACTGTCTTTGTTTTGCCATTATAGTACTTTGATCTGAATCGCCGAAATCCTATGCTCCAAGTGTATTCTCCACCTAAGTAGCGTCGAGAGGGTGGGCTGAAGGCCTCATCCTAAGCCTAAGCCTGATAAGCCTGTCAAGATACAAGACTAGTAAAAATAGAGGCCGCGGAGTTACTTTTCCACCGCTGTTTTTCTCCAAATCGCTCTTTTTCCCTACCATATGTACCGCGTGTCATAGAGTCGGCGCAAATTAGATGCTGCTTTTATCCGGTGTGAAATACAGAATGAGTCATACAATAACGATCGGCCCTAGATACGGAATATGGAATATTCCTACTCCTCCCCCCCGCCGCGGAAGGATTGCAAACAGAAATTGTCCTAAAATGGCGGGAAACCATGTCTAAATCGTCTTATTACTCTCACACACAGCATCTTCGTGCCCGTCTACCATCAAACAACGATCATCGTTTGCAACAGAATCATTGTCGACAGCCAGAATCACTCGTTGCGCCCATTCCATTTTGTCCTGTCCATTCAATCGAATCACCACGCGATCGACGTAGTTCGTCGCACGTGGTCGATCGACACGTCGACACACGTTGGTTTTCTGACGTGGCCGGCTTTTCTTCTTCTGCTGTCTTCCTTTTCTGTGCTTCTTTCGTCGACGTGGAACGAAAAGAGAAAGTAGGGAGTAGAAGGTTTAGAGTTTGATTTGAGAAAGGGCACAAACGAGTTTGGACTTGCTTTGCTGGAAAGAGAAAGGTGCACAGATGTGCAATGTTTGAGAAAGGATTAATTGATGTACGGAGAGGTTTCTAATTTTTCTCTTAGCATTTCAGGTGCATCAACAAGCCAAATTCTACGATTCGTTATTCAGGAGATTGGCAGTTCCAGCCGACATCAATTACGTGCCGAAGATTAGAAGATTAATAGACAAAGTTTCAGTAAGGAGAGTAAAATGCTGCTTCATTCGGTGGAAATTCGTTCCGAAAAGGGGGAAGAAGTGGGAATCGTAGATTCCGTAGCTTGTATTCTGTATGATTTATGAAGTGGTCGGATTATATTTGTATTATCATTGTGTTTATATCGAGTGTGGAGAATAAAGATCCCGGAAAGTACCTCGATTCGCAACTATAGTGTACCGACAAACAAGCACGACTGCATGTCTATCTTTTCCAAGTCATAAATGCAATGTGCAGCTGTCAGCACACGGTATTCGCCAAGGATCGATCCGCCGCAGGCCGCCACAAACTCAGTTTCATTTCTGATCACAACGCGAACACTCCACGGCCAGCTGCGCGGTCGTGCTTCCTTGCCGTCTGCGTTTTTATGCAATGATTGTGCATTTATTTCAACGTTATATGTCACCACAATAATAATCGTGGAAAAAAGCGAACGAGCGCCAAATTCGTTTCGCTGTTTCGGAATCATTCGAAACAGGGGGAATCTGGAACCCTGGAATCTGGAATGTTACACGTTGTAGAATACAAAGGGGAGCATGATGATTTTCTCTTTCTATTCGTTTTGAATACACACCACCTTCGAAATCGGACTCGTGTTGGTGTAGTTTGCCTTTACAACGATACATATTTGTATTGGTCGCACTATGACCATATAAGAATTCATCAAATGAATCCTGATTTTCACGTTCAGTCACTCTTAACCACTGTGGTATTTCTGATTCTCACAAAACAATTTCACCTGAAAATAATCCAGCAGAGGCGCCCACGTTGCTGCGGGTCTGAAACATTTTGGTGACTGCATTCTTTGTGTGCGATCGCGCAACGCAACGTCAGCTATGGGTATGCTAACGGGTCTTCGGGGGGGGAGGGGGGCACTGCACGGGCGCGGCGCTGTAGCCGGGGCCGTAGGCACGGGTCCCGTCTAGTAAGCTAACAATACAATTAGGCTAAGCCGCGACGTGCTCGCCGGGTGTCTATGGCAAAGTGGCCTCCAACTTTTTACCAGATTTTGAACGACGAGGCCATTCGACAAAGCCTGTTGGCATCCGTCACTCAGACCGTATGGATCGGTGCCAAACGATTAAACCTGACCACCGCGCTTGACCGAGACTGGTATTTTGAGTGGGACGGCAAACATTACGGGCCGTGGCCCACCAAGGCACAAGGTTGCTGTATTTTCAAGTCAACATTTTCGATCGTGAGGCGGTTTTCAAATACCTTTCCGTGAATACTCGTGGTCTGATCGTAGTCGCTGATGGTTGCCTTCAAATCGAATTCCTACAACTCAAATTGGAAGGCAAGATAGGAATGTTAGCTTACCGGTGTGAAATAACTGCGTGGTCAAGCCGCGGTATTGAACGTTAAATGCAGTTGAATAAAACTCTTTGGACTGAATGACAACACAGATGTCTTGTGTCCTTCAATTTTGATGTGACTCATTGTTTTGTCGCAGGAGCGTGGTGGCACCCAATGACACCAAATGGCCCGGCCAACTCGGATCGTGTCGCGTATCATCCAGTGGGCGGATTTGACGAGGCCCCCTACAACACTGTACTGAATATAATTTGCGAATATCGTACGTACAGTTCACATTTTTGATCGGAGCTGTGGACGGATAAACAGTGGCGGATACAGCTTTCAGCCAGATTACACCAAATGGCGCTGCCAACTCAGATCGTGTGGGATAAAATGAGCATAGTCATTTAAATAAAGGTCACAGCGTTCAAAGGACCAAAGCCTTAACCGCGACAAGGCCTTAGCATGCTCCTTAGCAAAGCCATAGCGAAATGGGCTAGAGCATTGGCTAAAATTTTGTTACTATAGTGTGTTCTTTCATGAGCAAGTTTTTCGTTACACTTATTCCAGAAATGTTTGCCTGATTCCAATCCGACGTTATAAGACATATCAGTGATTCTGTCTCACGTGAGAATCGCGTAAAGTCCACCCAGTTGCTGATGAGACGACTTTTTTGAAATTGGTTGGCTCAAATTTGGCGATCGGCCGTCGCCCATTCCGTTTCAACTGAGGCTGTTGTCGTTAATCATATGATCTGTATCTCACCTGTGAACGTTTGGTTACGGTAGCTCAAGGATTATGGTAGTTTAGCGGGTGTGTCGGCGAGCCCCCTTAGCCCCTTATTTCACAGATGGTCACTTTACTGACTATTCTCATGACGCAAAAAAAAATTTTTTGCTCTTTGCTTTTTAGAAAGCGACTTCTGTTTGTGAATTTGGGGATAAATTTGAACAAAAAACCCCCAAAAAAAAAAGAGAGGTAAAGAGTTACACCACACTCATGTTGTGTGACAAAAGCAACAAATGACAAATCCACACAACTGCAAATAGGCGAGCAACGTGGAGTCTGTCGATAGCTTACGTCGATAGCTCAATAACTGCACAGTATACGGTATGGGGTGTCCTATATTATACGTGCAGCGATTGTTGGGATGTCTAGGAACTGTATGAGTCCATTACAACGCCATTTTCAACTGAAATATAAGCGCCGCGGGCGATTTTTTGAGAATGATGAGCAATAAAACGCATGAAAACATACATTTTTACCTTAAAAAAGTGAGAAAAAAACGAAAAAAAGGGGAAAAATAATAAAAAAAGTGGACTTACTTTTTAAAATTTTAAAATAAAAAAAGTGGCCAACTTTT
>JASAMV010001927.1:0-39946 GCA_030248065.1 Rhynchonema sp. JSB1_4
CATCTGTATCCTGCACTCTGAATCCGTACAGGGATGCGCGGAGCTGGTCTTTTATAGATGTGGCACCGATAATGTACTACTACATGCTACTACACATGTATATATAGCAGGTCTGGTGCAAAACCGGGCGCGCAAAGTCGATCTGACGCGCAAGATTTGGGCTGTAATCGATATTTTGATGGTCGTCTATCAGATATACGGCATTAGATGCGCATTAAAATACGTTGTCGGCATGCTCAATACATCAGAGTAACATCGTTAGTGAACATCAACCTCAGACTGGTCAGAGACCATGGGAATATCCGCACAATACTACCGGGTCCACCACAAAGTTCGGTCTCAGGCGAAAATTTTTCAATTTTTGAAAAATATGTATCGATTTCATTTATCCTGAAACGTCGTTTGCAACACTTTTCTAAGAAAAAAATTTTTCGTCAAAAAAATCAAAAAAAAATTTTTTTTAAAAAAAAAAGCTCGTTAACTAAAAAATTTTTTTTCAACCCTGATATCAAAACATTTTGTTGAGCTGCGTTGATGATTGGTTCTGCTGATTGTGCCAAACATTTCCTAGTTTCGAGAGACAACCTACAGGAAAGTAGGAAATATTTCCTAGTTTCGTCTCAAATTTCCTAACAAATAGTTTTAACACGTAAAAGATTTCCTATTTCCCAGCTTTACGCAAGGCCGCCCTCAAGTTGCACTTTTTGTAATTTTCCCGCTGTTTAGGCACGTCTTCCTGTCTGGCAGCCCAAGGCTCCAGATTCATGTTTTTTTTGAAAAACAAACGTTCTTCATCATTCTACTTTTCGTTGCGTCTGTTGTTTTGTTAGTGTATGTTTTGATCAGGCGACATCCTTTCATGATCTGCTGCAACGACCAAAGGGCACCAATAATATGATCATTTCACAGTAATTAATGACAGTGGCCAGAACCGATAAATCATGTGTTTGAAGCCATCACGCGGATTGTGGTTGAGGGATATGTGTTTCCTGATCGGTACGACATGGAGGACGCACTTGGCACCAGAAAGGCACCAAGACCCACACCAATTCTCTCTTCATCGGGGGTAGCCGGCTGGTTATTAGTAGGCTGTGCTAAACCAACTGAGTTACCAAGCTTCCTCGTGGATCACAGTTGTTTAACCAACACTTCCATTCAGCTATTGCGCGTGGGCGCTGTTCAGACAGCAATGCAACGCTATTTAACAAGATTTGTGTATCGAAAACATGAATAGCACGTCGGGGAAAAGTCCTGTGCACAACAAGGAGCTTGTAAATCTGTTGTTGTGCAAGGCGTGGGTCGTCTGGTAGACGGTATGCAAGTATACGTATTTAGCCTTCACCAACATTTGACCCCTCTAAATGCACATCATTTGTTCACGTTGTTTTGGGTGTGTGAATAATTACTCGCGTCCCACGATCCGTGTTGAAGGCTGCAAAATAGTGTCGAAAACGAGAGCCTTGTCTCCACGACAGAGTGGGATGATGATCCCCGTGCCCCTAAGTTGAGTAAAGCTGCAACCGCTGCTTGGGGGAAATGAAAGAGATTTTATATTTTCTTTTTGTTACGCGGAGATAGAATTCACACAAACGGAATCGAACTGACGCGAAACTGCCGTATCCTGATTCTGCTCAGGTCTCGTTTCAGGCTTTAAATTTATAAGCGGAGTTAAAAATCTTTGGAAAATCATCCACGCCTATAAAAGGCAGAAAACGGCGTTTTGAGGCCAACCGCTTCAGATTACGTTTAAGCCCAGCCCAAGCCGGCGGGCGGATCGTACAGTAAGTTGTGATTTTTGGCTGAAAATGGTAATAAATCGGTAGTTTTCACTCCAAATAGGCAAAAAATCGCACGCTACCCGCGAAATTAGCGTGTTAGAGTACATTTTCATAAATATTTAGACCTAAAAATTTTTGTTGCCCCCCAGCTCGGGTTGTGTACGTGTACGTGTATCATTATGGTACAGTGCTCACTCCGGTCCAGCGCTCATTAGCTTTGTTTAGAGCTAGGCTTCAGGCTAGAACTCCTATTAAAATACGCAGTGTAGGCCTAAGCCCTAGCCTAATTGGGAGTGAAAGCCTAAGCCTACGCCCAGCCCCAGCTAAAAAGTGACCAAAGTGAGCGCTGCACCCTAATGATACACAACCCCCAGCTCGGCCGGTACTAGGCCTGGGCACAATACCACTTTTGACACCCAATACCAATACCCAATACCAATACCGGCCCTGTACCAATACCCAATACGCAATACCAATACCAATTGGGACCCCAATACCAATACCCAATACCAATGGTGTGGCTGGGGGGTGGGGGGGTCGGCCCCCCGAGGGGCAGGTAGGTAGGTTGCCGCCCCTCGCCTGGTACAGTGCGTAGAATCCCGCCCTTAACTCCATTACCCGGGATCAAGTTGTCCGCCACCTTAGCTTTTCACCCAAAACATTCATTTTTGGCTTAAAATTGCAGTAAAATTGGCATCCCTTTGTCTCCGGATGGGCGAAAAATCGCGCGCTGCGCGCGAAATTAGTGTTTTAGGCCACATTTTCTTCAGTATTTTTCAACATAAAGACCGTTTCCAGATGACCAAATCCCAGGTACACTACCCCCCTACCCGCCCCATTTTTCCACCTATGTACCCTCCGCCCCGCAAAAGTAGCCACAGCACTGATACCAACCTCCCACAATACCCAAAAAATACTCAAAAATACCCAAATACCAACCCAATACCGAGGCACTTCAGTAGTATTGATTTGGTGATTGGGTACTCACCCGTATTGATTCTGGAAGTGGGTGTCGCTACCCCAGGCAGGGCGGCGACCTACTGTACCACCCAAAATGCGGGGCGGCAACCTACCTACATTACCAGCCGAGCTGCCGGGGGGGGGTCGTACCACTTGAGGAGGGGGTCATCTGGAAACCGAAATTTTTATGTCTAAAATAATAAAGGAAGTGTGGCCTAAAACACTAATTTGCGCGCGCAGCGCGCCGATTTTCGCCTATTTGCAGACAGATATGCAGTTTATGCAATTTTTAAGCCAAAAATGAATGATTCGGGTAAAAAGTTGTAGGTTGAGCAGCAACCTACCCTACTGTACCCGGGGAGGGGCGGCAACCTACCTACTGTACCAGGCAAGGGGCGGCAACCTACCTACTGTACCTTGGGGGGGGGGACCCCCCCCCACCCCCCCAGCCACACCCATTGGTATTGGGTATTGGTATTGGGTCCCCAATTTTGGTATTGGTATTGCGTATTGGGTATTGGTACAGGGCAGTATTGAGTATTAGATACTGGTATTGGGTGTAGAAGTGGTATTGTGCCAGGCCTAGTACCGGCCGAGCTGGGGGGTTGTGTTGTGGTAGGGTCCAGCGCTCACTTGGGTCACTTTTCACTGGGCCTGGGCGTAGGCTTAGGCTTTCACTTTCGATCACTAGGCTTTGGGCTTAGGCCTACACTGCGTATTTTAATAGGGGAGTTTGCAGCCTAAGCCTAAGCTTGAAACAAAGCTAATGAGCGCTGGACCCTAGTGAGCACTGGACCCTAATGATACACGTACACGTACACAACCCGAGCTGGGGGGGAACAAACATTTTTAGGTCTAAATATTATGAAAATGTACTCTAACACGCTAATTCACAGAGATAGCGTGCGATTTTTTGCCTATTTGGAGTGAAAACTACCGATTTGCTGCCCGTTTTAACCAAAAATCACAACTTACTGTAAAACTAGCCGCCGGCTTGGGCTGGGCTTAAACGTAATCTGAAGCGGTTGGCCTCAAAACGCCGTTTTCTGCCTTTTATAGGCGTGGTTGGCGTGGATGATTTTCCAAAGATTTTTAACTCCGCTTATAAATTTAAAGCCTGAAACGAGACCTGAGCAGAATCAGGATACGGCAGTTTCGCGTCAGTTCGATTCCGTTTGTGTGAATTCTATCTCCGCGTAACAAAAAGAAAATATAAAATCTCTTTCATTTCCCCCAAGCAGCGGTTGCAGCTTTACTCAACTTAGGGGCACGGGGATCATCATCCCACTCTGTCGTGGAGACAAGGCTCTCGTTTTCGACACTATTTTGCAGCCTTCAACACGGATCGTGGGACGCGAGTAATTATTCACACACCCAAAACAACGTGAACAAATGATGTGCATTTAGAGGGGTCAAATGTTGGTGAAGGCTAAATACGTATACTTGCATACCGTCTACCAGACGACCCACGCCTTGCACAACAACAGATTTACAAGCTCCTTGTTGTGCACAGGACTTTTCCCCGACGTGCTATTCATGTTTTCGATACACAAATCTTGTTAAATAGCGTTGCATTGCTGTCTGAACAGCGCCCACGCGCAATAGCTGAATGGAAATGTTGGTTAGACAACTGTGATCCACGAAGAAGCTTTGGTAACTAAGTTGGTTTAGCACAGCCTACTAATAACCAGCCGGCTATCCCAATGAAGAGAGAATTGGTGTGGGTTTTGGTGCCTTTCTGAGTGCCAAGTGCGTATCTCCATGTCGTACCGATCAGAAAACACATATCCCTCAACCACAAATCCGCGTGATAGCTTCCAAACACATGATTTATTCGGTTATCGCCCATTATTCATTAATTACTGTGAAATGAGATCATATTGTTGGTGCCCTTTGGCAGAGTCGTTGCAGCAGATCATGAAAGGATGTCGCCATCATCAAAATGACATACACTAACAAAGCAACAGACGCAACGAAAAGTAGAATGATGAAGAACGTTTGTTTTTCAAAAAAAACATGAATCTGGAGCCTTGGGCTGCCAGACAGGAAGACGTGCCTAAACAGCGGGAAAATTACAAAAAGTGCAACTTGAGGGCGGCCTTGCGTAAAGCTGGGAAATAGGAAATCTTTTACGTGTTAAAACTATTTGTTAGGAAACTTGAGACGAAACTAGGAAATATTTCCTATTTCCTAGTTGTTATTTCGAAACTAGGAAATGTTTGGCACAAACAGGCAGAACCAATCATCAACGCAGTTCAACAGAATGTTTTTGATATCAGGGTTGAAAAAAAATTTTTTAATTAACGACTTTTTTTAAAAAAAATTTTTTTTGATTTTTTTTTGACGAAAAAATTTTTTTCTTCAAAAAATTATGCAAACAACGTTTCAGAATAAATGAAAAAATCGATACATATTTTTCAAAAATTGAAAAATTTTCGGCTGAGTTACAAACTTGAGTAGTGACCCTCCCGATTCGTATTGTGCAGATTCCATGGTTCTCCAACCAGTCTGAGGTTGATGTTCACTAACAATGTTACTCTGATGTATTGTAGCATGCCGTACAACGTATTTTAATGCATCTAATGCCATATATCTGATAGACGACCATCAAAATATCGATTCCCCAGCCCAAATCTTGCGCGTCAGATCGACTTTGCACGCGCCCGGTTTTGCACACAGACCTGCATATATACATGTGTAGTAGCATGTAGTAGTACATTATCGGTGCCACATCGCTATAAAGAGATTAGCTCCGCGCATTGCTGTACGAGTGGGGGACAATACCAGGGCGCGGCCAGGGCGCGATTTTGGAAAAATTTCCGTCCACAGAAAAAAAGTGCCATGCCTCAGAAAAGGCCATTTTAGACATTTGAGGCAATTTTCGGCAACTTTTTTTATTAAAAAAGCGAAAATCTGGAGTTTTTACAAAAAAACATTTTTAATTAACCACTTTTTAAACAACCCTGTTTGATCGAGTTGTGCTGTATGTGCACAATGGGTAATATTTTCGAAACGGTGTGTAAGGGTGAGATTGGGTGTAAAGGACGGTGTAAACTCAATCGAAAGCTAGGTAGGTGTCAGCTCGGTGTAAACATGAAACATTGCCCTGCTGTTGACGTGGAATGTTTCATGTTTACACCGAGCTGACCGACCGAGCTTTCGACCGAGCTTACACCGACCTTTACACCCAGACTGAGCTTTACACCGTTTCAAAAATCCACCCAATGCATGCTTGGCTAATAAATATTCCGCCAGTTGTGTTAAAAGTAGGCTTGTCTATGGTGTCGGGGCACAGTAACAAAATTTCCTATTCCTAGTTTCAAAATGACAACTAGGAAATAGGAAGTGTTCCCTATTTCTAACTGAAAATGTTTCGAGACATCTGCCTGATTTCGTCTTTATCTTATTTTTTGCATTTCATTTCATATCAACAATTTCGGGTGCAGTTCCTGTGACTGCCTGGCATTACTGAATTCAAATATGGGTCTTGTAATTTGCTTGAAAAGAATTGTCGATGTGCTGGTTAGGCGGTACGGTATGTTTGGTTTCTGCCTGATCATGATTTCTGCATCTCTGATGAAGCTTGCTTGTTTGAGCACTATTATACTGCAATTCAGGAGATGTCGTGTTTGAAATAAAGCACACACATGGTGTTGTTGTGTTGTCTGAACTGTTGTGTTCCGTGCAGTTTTGAGCTGCAGCGTCCTTTGATCGTTAGTCGCGATTACTGCACGATGGTGTTTTCAGAGGGGATAAAAATCCAGAAAATTATCCGTGCCGTTTGACGGTTTTGAATCCCACCATGATCACGGCATCTAAGGGCCGCCTTCGTAAAACTAGGAAATAGGAAATATTTCCTAGTTTCAAAAAGTAGGAAATATTTCCTAGTTTCAAAAAGTAGGAAATAGGAAATATTTCCTATTTCCTAGTTGTCATTTTGAAACTAGGAAATAGGAAATTTTGTCACCGTGCCCCGACACCATAGACAAGCCTACTTTTAACACAACTGGCGGAATATTTATTAGCCAAGCATGCATTGGGTGGCATTTTCGAAACGGTGTAAAGCTCAGTTGGGTGTAAAGGTCGGTGTAAGCTCGGTCGAAAGCTCGGTCGGTGTCAGCTCGGTGTAAACATGAAACATTCCACGTCAACAGCAGGCAATGTTTCATGTTTACACCGAGCTGACACCGACCGAGCTTTCGATTGAGTTTACACCGACCTTTACACCCAACTCACCTTTACACACCGTTTCGAAAATATCACCCATTGTGCACATACACGCAACTCTATCAAACAGGGTTGTTTAAAAAAAAGTGGTTAATTAAAAATGTTTTTTTTGAAACTCAGATTTTGCTTTTTTTTAATAAAAAAAGTTGCCCAAAATTGGCTGAAATGTCCAAAAATGGCCTTTTTCGAGGCATGGCACTTTTTTTCTGTGGACGGGAAATTTTTCCAAAATCGCGCCTGCGGCGCCCTGTATTGTCCCCAAATCCGTACAGGGATGCGCGGAGCTGGTCTTTTATAGTGATGTGGCACCGATAATGTACTACTACATGCTACTACACATGTATATATGCAGGTCTGGTGCAAAACCGGGCGCGCAAAGTCGATCTGACGCGCAAGATTTGGGCTGTAATCGATATTTTGATGGTCGTCTATCAGATATACGGCATTAGATGCATTAAAATACGTTGTACGGCATGCTACAATACATCAGAGTAACATCGTTAGTGAACATCAACCTCAGACTGGTCGGAGACCATGGAATCTGCACAATACTACCGGGTGTCACCACACAAGTTCGGTCTCAGGCGAAAATTTTTCAATTTTTGAAAAATATGTATCGATTTCATTTATCCTGAAACGTCGTTTGCAACACTTTTTCTAAGAAAAAAATTTTTCGTCAAAAAAAATCAAAAAAAAATTTTTTTTAAAAAAAAAGCTCGTTAATTAAAAAATTTTTTTTCAACCCTGATATCAAAACATTTTGTTGAGCTGCGTTGATGATTGGTTCTGCTGATTGTGCCAAACATTTCCTAGTTTCGAAAGAACAACTAGGAAATAGGAAATATTTCCTAGTTTCGTCTCAAATTTCCTAACAAATAGTTTTAACACGTAAAAGATTTCCTATTTCCCAGCTTTACGCAAGGCCGCCCTCAAGTTGCACTTTTTGTAATTTTCCCGCTGTTTAGGCACGTCTTCCTGTCTGGCAGCCCAAGGCTCCAGATTCATGTTTTTTTTGAAAAACAAACGTTCTTCATCATTCTACTTTTCGTTGCGTCTGTTGTTTTGTTAGTGTATGTTTTGATCAGGCGACATCCTTTCATGATCTGCTGCAACGACCAAAGGGCACCAATAATATGATCATTTCACAGTAATTAATGACAGTGGCCAGAACCGATAAATCATGTGTTTGAAGCCATCACGCGGATTGTGGTTGAGGGATATGTGTTTCCTGATCGGTACGACATGGAGGGGCGCACTTGGCACAAAGGCGCCGACCAGCGCCAATTCTCTCTTCATCGGGGGTAGCCGGCTGGTTATTAGTAGGCTGTGCTAAACCAACTGAGTTACCAAGCTTCCTCGTGGATCACAGTTGTTTAACCAACACTTCCATTCAGCTATTGCGCGTGGGCGCTGTTCAGACAGCAATGCAACGCTATTTAACAAGATTTGTGTATCGAAAACATGAATAGCACGTGGGGGAAAAGTCCCGTGCACAACAAGGAGCTTGTAAATCTGTTGTTGTGCAAGGCGTCTGGTGAGACGGGGTCTCGTGTACATTATTTAGCCTCGCCAACATTTGACCCCTCTAAATATCCGCGTGGCTGTAGTCTTGGGTGTGTGAATAATTACGCATTTCACGATCCGTGTTGAATTCGAATATGCTCGAAACGAGAGCCTTGTCTCCACGACAGAGTGGGATGATGATCCCCGTGCCCCTAAGTTGAGTAAAGCTGCAACCGCTGCTTGGGGGAAATGAAAGAGATTTTATATTTTCTTTTTGTTACGCGGAGATAGAATTCACACAAACGGAATCGAACTGACGCGAAACTGCCGTATCCTGATTCTGCTCAGGTCTCGTTTCAGGCTTTAAATTTATAAGCGGAGTTAAAAATCTTTGGAAAATCATCCACGCCTATAAAAGGCAGAAAACGGCGTTTTGAGGCCAACCGCTTCAGATTACGTTTAAGCCCAGCCCAAGCCGGCGGGCGGATCGTACAGTAAGTTGTGATTTTTGGCTGAAAATGGTAATAAATCGGTAGTTTTCACTCCAAATAGGCAAAAAATCGCACGCTACCCGCGAAATTAGCGTGTTAGAGTACATTTTCATAAATATTTAGACCTAAAAATTTTTGTTCCCCCCCAGCTCGGGTTGTGTACGTGTACGTGTATCATTAGGGTCCAGTGCTCACTAGGGTCCAGCGCTCATTAGCTTTGTTTCAAGCTTAGGCTTAGGCTGCAAACTCCCCTATTAAAATACGCAGTGTAGGCCTAAGCCCAAGCCTAATTCGAAGTGAAAGCCTAAGCCTACGCCCAGGCCCAGCGAAAAAGTGACCCAAGTGAGCGCTGGACCCTAATGATACACAACCCCCAGCTCGGCCGGTACTAGGCCTGGGCACAATACCACTTTTGACACCCAATACCAATACCCAATACCAATACCGGCCCTGTACCAATACCCAATACGCAATACCAATACCAAATTGGGGACCCAATACCAATACCCAATACCAATGGTGTGGCTGGGGGGGGGGGGGGGGTGTGGGGGGGGACCCCCCCCCCTAGGTACAGTAGGTAGGTTGCCGCCCCTCACCTGGTACAGTAGGTAGGTTGCCGCCCCTCCCCTGGTACAGTAGGTAGGTTGCCGCCCCACCTAACTTTTCACCCAAAACATTCATTTTTGGCTTAAAATTGCATAAAATTGGCATATTTGTCTGCAAATAGGCGAAAAATCGCGCGCTGCGCGCGAAATTAGTGTTTTAGGCCACATTTTCTTCAGTATTTAGACATAAAAAATTTCGGTTTCCAGATGACCCCCCCCCCAAGTGGTACGACCCCCCCCCCTAGCTCGGCTGGTACAGTAGGTAGGTTGCCGCCCCGCATTTTGGGTGGTACAGTAGGTTGCCGCCCCGCCTGGGTAGCTACACCACTGCCCAATACCAATACCGGGCGAGACCCAATACCAAATCAATACTACTGAAGTGCCTGGTATTGGGTTGGTATTGGTATTGAGTATTGGGTATTGGGTTGGTATCAGTGCTGTGGCTACTTTTGCGGGGCGGGTCGGGTACATTGGTGGAAAAAATCGGGGCGGGTAGGGGGGTAGTGTACCTGGGATTTTGGGGGGGGGGGGAAATCCGGTTTGGGGGGGGGGGGGGGGGGAAGATTTTTCGGGGCGGTTAGGGTACAACACAAATTTTTTCGGGTGCCTGTTTTTATGTACTAAAAAGTGTACATATCGCGCGCAGCGCGAGATTTTTTGCACTTTCTAGGGTTTGCGGTCGAGAGTTGGGCATTTTTGACCGAAACTGGGCAGTGTGGGGGTACAAATCGGGGCGGGTAGGGTCCCAGGGCGGCGCGGGTAGGGGGTAGGGGACTAGAGCGGGGCGGGTCGGGGGGTAGCGTACCAGGCCGGGGCGGGTAGGGTACCATTGGGGGAGACCCCCCCCCCCCCCCCCCCCCCCCCAGCCACAGCACTGGTTGGTATTGGTATTGGGTATTGGTCTTAGTATTGGTTTGGTATTGGGTTTTTGATCTGGTATTGGGTTGGTATTGGGTTTGGTATTGGTTTGGTATTGGGTTTTGAGTCAGGTATTGGGTTTGGTATTGGTTTGGTATTGGGTTTTTCTGGGTTAGTATTGGGTATTGGTTTTGACCCAATACCTGGGCAAACCCAATACCAATACCCAATACCAATACCAGGCCAGCTTCAATACCAATACCCAATACCAGAATTAGACCCAATACCAATACCAAACACTGGTATTGGTATTGGTATTGGGTGGTATTGGTATTGGGTATTGGGTATTGCGCCCACCCATAGCCGGTACAGCAGGTAGGTTGCCGCCCCACATTTTTGGTGGCACAGTAGGTTGCCGCCCCGCATGGGTAGCTACACCACTGGTGCACGGGTCTTCCTGGCTGGGGCCTAAGCAGTGCTGTGGCTACTTTTGCGGGGCGGGTAGGGTACATAGGTGGAAAAAATCGGGGCGGGTAGGGGGGTAGTGTACCTGGGATTTTGGGGGGGGGGGAATCCGGTTTGGGGGGAGGGGTGGGGGGAAGATTTTTCGGGGCGGGTAGGGTACAACACAAGTTTTTTCGGGTGCCTGTTTTTGTATGCTATAACGTGCAGATATCGCGCGTACCGCGCGATTTTTTGCACTTTTTAGGGTTGTCGGTCGAAATTTGGGCATTTTTGACCGAAAAATGGGCATTTTGAGGGAAAAAATCGGGGCGGGTAGGGTACCAGGGCGGGGCGGGTAGGGGGGTAGCGTACCAGGCCGGGGCGGGTAGGGTACCATTGGGAGGACCCCCCCACCCCCCCAGTGTAGTGGCAGGCCCATGTGTGGGAGGTAAGTATGATGCGGGGTTGGGACCGGAAGCGTGAGAGGTATGATTTTGGTCACCCAAAAAGGCAAAAAAACACCGTTTTTGTGATACAATTTTGACCAAAAATTGAGGTAAAAATAGTACTTTTTCAAAATTTTCGCCGAAAATCGCCTAAAAATAGGTATTATGGGTGGGTTTGCGCGCGGAGCCAGGGTGGTACTTGGGGGGGGGGTCCCCCCCAAATTCATCTATCTATCGTCAACACTTTTTGATTTCATCTATCTATCGTCAACACTTATGGGCAAATCTATCTATCGTCAACAAATTCTGGGAACAATCTATCTATCGTCAACACATTTCGACCCCAAAATGGGTATTTTTGCCTCAAAATCGGTATTTTTGTCCCAAATAGGCAAAAAATCGCGCGCTACGCGCGAATTTAGTACATCTTAGTACATTTTCATTAATATTTACACATTATTACCTACTTAGTACACTATACTATGCCTTGATTTTTGGCGACCCCCCCCCCCACCATCTATCTATCGTCAACAAGTTTGGGTCGACCCCCCCCCAGATTTCGGACTTGGGTCATCTATCTATCGTCAACACATTTCGGGTCCCAATCTATCTATCGTCAACACCCTGACCAAGTACTACACTGCGCGGAGCGCGCGATTTTTGGGAAAATAAGGTCGAAAAACATCGATTTTTGCCTTAAAAAGGTATAAAATTGCTTGTGAGAGGTATGATTTGGAGTTGTGAGAGGTAAGTACTCACCCCCCCCCCCCCCCCCAACCCCTCCTTCGGGTTTTGTGGTAGGTAAGTACTGAGAGGGGGTAACCCCCCAACCCCCCCCCCCAGCCACAGCACTGGGCCTAAGCCTGAATCGAAGCCTGAGCCAAAAGTTGAACGAAAGAGAAATCCAGAGTTGGATTCCGTTCATGTGAATTCTGTCTCCCGATCTTTTTGTTTCCGTTCCTCTCGTTTTCTGCCATTCGCTTATCGATTCACCTTTGCATTCGTTTGTTTTCATTTGACATCGTAAATTTAATTTTTAGGCCTTCCAGCGAGTCGAAGCTTCATTTTCAAAATGGTCAAGCACCAGAAACGGCTGCCGATGGACGACGACAAAGTCAAAGGCCAGGCGCCATGAAAGCGGAAAACAAACGTTCTGCGCCGTTTGCCATTTTCAGTTTCACCTCAATCGCTTGTTCAAAATCTCAGCAACAAAAGCAGACATGATGCTTTCGGACAACATTGCTCCCGGACTTTCGGCGAAGAGCGGATTCTACAACGCCCACGGCGATGCTGTGAAGCTGACAACATCCAAATCTAAAGTTTCGGCAACAGCAGCAACGGAACAAATCGCGATACAGGAATCCATCAATGGCAGTTGTAATGGCTCTGTCGACGTGCAAACCGAACATTTTGATGATGACGGAAAACAGCTCGACGACGGTGAAAACAAAGCAACTTCATGCTCATCGCCTGTCGACGTGTTTTGCGCTCACAATCTGCCGAGTTGCTCATCGGCGCCTGATTGTGCCGTCGAAATACTGACGGTAAATTGTTACATACAATGTTTGTTTTTTATTCTTGGTTGTCGATTACTGCTCTGCAATCTCTGAGTTTTCCTCATTTTTCAGGCAGAAAACTGTGCTGATCTTCCCTCGGCAACAACACCAAAGTATAAATCTCCGTCACGTGATATCAACGGCCAAGAAAATCAGTCGGGGTTGAGGAATCATCAGAATATCGACACCGATATTGACGGCGAAGATGCAAATGCAAGTCCAGCTCGATCTCGATTACTGAATGGCCGACAAATGTCACTTCCCGACAGTGGACTTCATTCGGGCAGCTCGTTCAACGCGCTGAAAAATGCCATTGTTCAATTGTACAGAGACGATGATTTTGAGCGAGTCGAATATCTCGGCGAAGGGTTTTTCTCCGATGTTTATAAAGTTGGTGTGGGTGGTTTTGTGCATTTTTTGAATCAAGGAACAGAAAGTTTTTTTAAATGAGATCAGTCGAATATTACATCACAGATCACACAACATAGAACATGGTGATGTATTCCCTGTGTTTTTCTCGAAATGAACCTAAATCTAGATTCAGCTCTGTGGCTTTTTGTTGTAATATCGCTTTTGTCCAACTTTTTCCCGCTGAAGGGTCGAGCGACTTCAACAGAACAAATCCAAATTCTACCTAGTGTATTCCCCAAGCGTAATGATTCCAATCCCTGCCAAACTTCACATATCTCACCACAACCAGGTCCGACACAAAGTCTCGAGCGAGCATTTTGTGCTGAAAATCCACAAAAGCAACCCGTCGACGAGTTTTGCGTCCGGTCACGACTTGCCGGCACTCGATACAGATGTGAGATGGATGCAGAAGAAGAATGTATCACGCGAAATTCAGCTGATGAAACGCCTGCAGCACCAGAATGTGCTCAGGTTCAAAGGTTGGTCGTCATTAAATTACCGGAACTACAGTGGATAGCTTTGAATATTTCCGTTTCGTCATTTTATCTTGTCTACCTTTCAGCCTTTTGTTTGAGATCGAGGTTGTCTGATGATGAATGTACGAACATTTTATGTTTGTTTGATGTGTGTGACAAGAAAATGTTTGCGTGAGATCTGAAGAATAGGGTTAGAGAGATGTCGGGTGTCGGGTACCTCCAGATGTCGGTGTCGGGTTTTTTTGGGACCCGGCTTTTTCACCCAGGGGTATCCGGTATCATCACTTTTTGTCCAGGGGTATCCTGCCCTAAAATTTTTCCGAAAACCGTAAAAATCGCCCATTTTTACCCCCAAAATGCTCAAAATCGCTTGCTGGCGCAAGCATAACCCCCAAAATGACCATTTTTTGCTCTTTCAACACCGATTTTGCTCAATTTTCCTCTAAAAAATTTGACCTTTTTTGAACAACCCCCTGGGTATCCGAGATTTTTTATTTTAGGGAGCAACTCCCCCTGGTATCCGAGATTTTTCATTTTGGGTATTCGGTATCCGAAAATTGGATTTTGGGTATCCGGTATCCTGACTTTTTGATTTCCCAACGACACCACTGGGACCCGACATCCGACACCCGACACTTACGGTTCAAAACATCAGTTTTCTTGAGAGAAGAATTTTGAGAGAAAATTTCCTTCGAACCTAATGTTTCCGAAGACGCAGAATGTGACATTTTGGTGTTTATTTCGTGTGAAAATACTTGAATTCGGTAGCTTAAAGGTGCTGGTTAACAACCCTTCGACCGCGCCTGATCTTGGGGGTAGTATATTTTAACAAAGTTTGGACATCGTGTTACTCGACCCTAATCTGGCGAACCGATTGGTTGCTTCCTGATGTTTCACGGCCACGTTGAAGTTTGCCCCTCGTGAAAAAAACCGAAAAAATTTGAAACGCTGCTGTGACACGAATAGGCTGTTTCAAAGTTTGACACTAGAGTGACAGCAACCTCCAACAGTGTGCCGAAAACCGCAGTGCACAATAGCTGTTGAAACGTCCGCATTGTTGAATAAACAAATAAAGGTTTCAGAAACCTGGCCATTTTTTGTTAGGTTTTTCTACTCGTATAATTTTAAGCATCTGTGGTGAATGAAATAAGTTGTCAATTACAAATAAAAATCCTCTAATTATCAAGTTTTTTGTTTGTGCTCTCCAGTTTTCAAAACCCTACACAGCTCACACAATGTTTACCACAACATGCGCAAGGCAGCCATTCCACAGCGCACACACACACACAACAGCTTGCCAGCTGAAACATTGCTGTGTTGTCGCTGTGCCGGCTGTGTGTTGTCGTTGTGTGTGCGCTGTGGAATGGCTGCCTTGCGCATGTTGTGGTAAACATTGTGTGAGCTGTGTAGGGTTTTGAAAACTGGGGAGCACGAACAAAAAACTTGATAATTAGAGGATTTTTATATGTAATTGACAACTTATTTCATTCACCACAGATGCTTAAAATTATACGAGTAGAAAATCCTAACAAAAAATGGCCAGGTTTCTGAAACCTTTTATTTGTTTATTCAACAATGCGGACGTTTCAACAGCTATTGTGCATTGCGGTTTTCGGCACACTGTTGGAGGTTGCTGTCACTCTAGTGTCAAACTTTGAAACAGCCTATTCGTGTCACAGCAGCGTTTCAAATTTTTTCGGTTTTTTCACGAGGGGCAAACTTCAACGTGGCCGTGAAACATCAGGAAGCAACCAATCGGCTCACCAGATTAGGGTCGAGTAACACGATGTCCAAACTTTGTTTATATGTACTACCCCCCAAGATCAAGCGCGGTCGAAGGGTTGTTAACCAGCAGCTTTAAGCCAAAAAATTTCACTAATGATGCAAATGAACAAAAATTTGCCTCTTTTTGGTCCAAAAACAGGTGTCGAGTGTCGGGTTTTTTTTCAAAAATTAGATGTCGGGTGTCGGGTTTTTTTGGGACTGTCGGGTGTCGGCTTTTTTTCTCAGATGTCGGGTGTCGGGTATCCCCCGACCTCTAACTCTACCGAAGAATATAACGATTTGAGATTGTGGTTCGTGCCAGATGGTGATATGCTACCGTCGTTAACGAACAAAACCAGCCCCACTTGAAAATTTTTGTATGTTATCGCAAGTCGCACATTATATAATATCCAGCTTGGTATGTAAGGTTCCAAAAGCCTTTGACTGAGTTCGGATTTGGGTTCCATTCTCAACGCATTGTAGGCTCAACAATGCTAAGAAGTTTGTCTGGTCACATTTTTTTGCGCTACGCGTTCGTATTTTCAGGTGTTTGCGTGCAATGTACATCCGAATCTTGGAATCTTTACGCTTTAACTGAATATTGCAATTGCGGTAAGTTTTTACAGACCAACCATGTTAATGATGAACGGATTGCTTTTTTTCGATGTCGAGAAACATTTTTTTGTTTTCATGCGACTTTTTTCTGCAGGAAGTCTGCACCGCCTGATTATTGATTTGACGCAAGAGCTCGGATGGCGGGTTCGAACCCTGATCGCATCAGATACTGCACGCGGCATGGAGTACATACATCACATGGGGTACATGCATCGGGATCTGACCAGTATGGTCAGTTCCGTTTGGAAATTTCGAAATGTAGCATCTCGTGTGGTCTTGCTATGAAAACAAACGTAAACTTATACCTGAGAATTTCTTGAAATGTTCAAACTTTCTGTTCAGAATGTGCTCCTGAAACGAACCGGTAACTATCTGCGCGCGGTTGTTGGCGATTTTGGATTGGCTTGCCGGTTTCCGAAACCGGACGATCCGCCACTGCCGCAGGTAACGCGCAGTTCCGTGTTTATGTTGTCACTTATATTATCTTTAGTTTGATTTGTTGCTCAAATTTTAGGTCGGTACACCGTACTGGATGGCCCCAGAATGTCTGAAAGAGGAACGGTATGATGAAAAGGTGTGTTGTCTTTTGTGACCAAAAGCCTTGAAATTTTGAGTGTCTGATGACTCAAAGCCGCAAGCAGTGCACAAAAGTGAAAACAGAAGTTTAATGTGCACAACGTGTTGTGTTGGCTGTTTGCATCATCTACTGTAGCTGTCCGTCGAAAAACAGTTGGTCACATCGCATCACTGCTCACTCGTACAACTTCGTGTTCTCAGGTCGATCTGTTCTCCTTCGGTGTGATTCTGTGCCAAATGATCGCGCGCATTGATGCCGATCCCGAAAAGGGTTTCCCTCGGACACCGGTGTTTGGCTTGGATTACGTCTCGTTTGCATCAAAATGCCCCAAAGATATCGATGATCACATCCCCCTGCTTCAGTTGGCCTTCCAGTGTTGTCAGGTGCGTGCGTTTTTTAAATTTTATTATAGTGCTTTTGGATATTTTATTATGGTGGCTCGAGTGGGCCACTAATTTTGGTCAGATGTACTTTGTTAGCGGCTTCACCCTCAAAAATATTTATTGCCACGAAAAAATGCGTTGTTTAGCTTGCGAAGCTGCATGTTCACGTGACAATGTTTGACACTGCAACGTAAAGCAGCAAATGCTCGTCGACCAAAAATGCCCATGTTGCAGATGGACCAAACAGTTCGGCCGTCATTCACTGATGTTTCACAAAAGTTGATCGCCATTCTTCTGCCGACGTCGAGACGAAGTCGCACGACGGTGACTGGTAATTCGTTGTTGTCCGCCACTGGCTCGAATAGTTGGTTTGATTTTCGATTCGACCATTTGTGACAATATGTCTGATTTGTAAGAATTGGATATCTGGCTTCGGTGGAACATTTATTGGTGTGGCACATGGTGTGCGTTGTGTCATTTTTGAGCCTGACATATGTCCGATATCAATCTCGTACTCAAGAAGCAAGTTTCCTCCAAAGGCAATGTCAATCTTGTTGATCGGATCGGATGTGATCTGCCTTGGTGTAACGGGATGCTTGCATTAGCGATATTAAGAAATTTTGTGATGCCAGTAATTTCGACCAGCTCAAACGTTGTTCCGACACACAATAGATATAAAATGAGCAACTATTACTGGTCTGGTCGAAATTAGAGGAAATAAATCGCTCAGTGCAAAAATCGCATGAGTGGTCTGATCCGATCACCAAGTTTGATATCGCTCCAAGTGTGTCAAATTAGCCACGTTACCAGGCAGTCCACCCACGAATGCGAGCAACATCGCGCGCAGCCGATCGGATGCCGGTCGTTTGTGTTCGTTCGATAACAACGACGAAGCGATAGCAACACCGTTTGTGCCCGTGCCATTACATATGCCCGGTGAAACATCGCCGAATCAGCACGAGTTCGGTGACGACGTGTTTTTGTCGCCGGCCGCGAGGAAAATCGGGGTTCCTCCGACACCCAAGGCAACACCGTCCCTCAAACTGGCCAATACGGTTGCCGCCGGCGATCCGTTCTATGAAGTGCGCTTTTGCGGTTTTTGTTGTCGTTGAATTTGCATTTACCACCGGTGGTGTCGTTGGGAAATCAAAAAGTCAGGATACCGGATACCCGCAAAGTCCAAAATTTTCGGATCCCGGATATCCTAATCATTTGTCAACGCCTTGAACAAAAAAGGACCGGTTTTTGACAACGTTGCGGACGGAAAAGAACCGGTTTTTTTCTTCACGGAAATAAAACCGAAAAAAACCGGAGCCGTTTTTTTTGACCGAAAATAAATTTCCCTAAAAAACCGGCTCATATTTTCCCCGGACTTGCCCAAAAATGGCGTTTTTGGACCCCATATTTTCAACTTTTTTGACGTGCAAATGTGGGAGAGTGCGGTTGAAAGCACCAAACCTCTAAAATCCAGTGTTTTTTATGGTTTCGATGTTCTGGGTAGAATACCGTGCTGTTGCTTTGTGATTCAGAGCAAGTTTTGAGGACAAACTAGCAAATACCGGTGATTTGACCATATGTACTGAAAATTTATCCTCCGGTTCTTTTTCGTTTTTTTCACTTTTTTTCCAAAAATATAAAGAACCGGTTCTTTCGCAACTATACCTTGAACACAAACAAGACATATGATTATCGCAATAAGCTAATGCCGTTTACCCGGCTGAACACAGATCGCTGTTGACTACCCTAGCTTTATGATGTCTCAATGTGCACGTGTGATTCAAACAATCCTAACTCCAAACCTTTCCAATCAAATGCTTCAAATTCACCATTCCAGCCGTTGAGCGCCAATCCGTTCGCGGAGCACGAGAAATACCGCGACGGTCGGAAAATCATTTTCGATGGACAAGATAGCGGTTCGTCGAAGCATCGCTCAACTTCGGAAGCCACTCACAGCGCGACTTGTTCAACTCTCGAATCGGATCTGTTCTCAACCACTGGTGACAAAATCGTCAATAATAGCAGCAGCAGTAACCCGGCTCAGATCACGCCTCCTCGCAATGAAGCCAAAGCGGACGGGGACCAAAATGATGCCGGAGTGATGGGGAGTCCGATTGTGTTCAAGCCGAAGGAACAATCAACGCCGATTAGGGTGTGGGATAAGGAGAGGGG
The DNA here is from genome assembly GCA_030248065.1 of Rhynchonema sp. JSB1_4. Classification (NCBI taxonomy): domain Eukaryota; kingdom Metazoa; phylum Nematoda; class Chromadorea; order Monhysterida; family Xyalidae; genus Rhynchonema; species Rhynchonema sp. JSB1_4. The sequence continues at coordinate 19,264 of JASAMV010001927.1, forward strand.
GAATAGGTGCGTCTTTTGGTTATTTTTGTTTTGTTGTTGATAGCTCTGAAGCATCGAAAGACCGGCAACACATTGCACACATCGCAATATCTGTGATGAATAAAACATTTTCTGCTCTGCTGAATTTGTAACGGCGAAGCGGTGTTGAAGTGACAATCGGGTTTTCATGCGTATTCATTCATGCATTAAATCTCGTTATCTCAGATGCCATCAAAAGACGATCAGAATGATACATTGTCACATTCTCAAGCCTAGAAATTTACATTTTCACGTCTAACTTGAGGTCATCAACAATTCGTCGTACAAGCTCGTTGCCGGGTTCGAGTTCGACGCCAAGCAGCGGTGCCGGCGATGCTTCACAGCGACTACATAAACAACAACCAGACCAGAATAATGTCAAGGTGCAAATGGGCGTCGGAAATACGGATGGAAACGCGTCATTGAAACAATTGACGGACCAGTTCAGCAATGCGGATCAGAAATTTGCCGACAAGCGCTACCCTCAACGACGACATTTGTCGGTGACCACAGTGAACGCAGTCGATCCCAGTCCGACACTGACGATGACATCGGCCGCAATGACACTGCCGACACGTACGACACTCTCTAACGACAGTGCGACACCGCGACAGTCCGTTGTGTGCACACATCCGACACCCACTGGTGACAAATCGGATGCGGGCAAGATTGAAAATGAGAAGCGCCAACAACAACGCACACCGCCGCGAAGGTCGTGTGTGATTTTGTGAATGAGCCTGACTGGTGTCAAAGTTGGTGATCGAAACGGATCCGTTGCATTCGGGACAGTTGTTTGAATTTATATGTGCTGCAGATAGGTGAGACCAGCGTAGAAATCGCTTTCCGACTGCACCAGTCGAGAAACCGATGAATTTCGGGAAACCCTTTGCGCAAAACGCTACTACCGAGCCGATCACCGAGTTTGAGATCGTCCATGACAAACGAACGTGCTCCGAATTAACTGGCTGCACCATGTTGGAAATACACGTTCGCGCGTATTCAGTTGACCACCGCGTGCTTTTTAGTTAACTTGGGCTTTCATGCATTGCTCACTTTTGTTGGTGTTTGATCCCCAAATTCTGCAGCTTTGCATGTCACCAATTGTGCGTTGTAATGGCTGCGTCGTGTGTGCTTGTGTTTTATTGACTTTTGTCAGCCAGGTAGCCCAGATGAACCAACCGCTTTTTGCCACGTGCGTTGGGAAAATCAATGATTGTTTTTTTCGGCCGTTTGTATGGTAGATTTTGTTTGTGGTTACACATACACACTCACACACAGCCAAGCTATGATTGCTGTTTGATGGTTTGACCAGACGTACAGCTGTTTCCAGACCAGGTGGCCAACTTGTGTGCATGAAACCACACGTTGGGCTGGTTTATGAACTGAGAAGAAACTTGGTGCTCCTACAGCGAGTAGGGTTAGAGGTCGGGGGGGTACCCGACACCCGACAGCCGACACCCGACATCTGGAAGTACCCGACACCCGACATCTCAGAAAAAAAGCCGACACCCGACACCCGACAGTTGCGAAAAAACCCGACACCCGACATCTAGTTTTTGAAAAAAACCCGACACCCGACACCTGTTTTTGGAACAAAAACAGGCAAATTTTTGCTCATTTGCATCATGAGTGCAATTTTTTGGCTCAAGTTACTGAATTCAAGTATTTTCACACGAAATAAACACCAAAATGTCACATTTCGGAAACATTTGGTTCGAAGAAAATTTTCTCTCAAAATTCTTCTCTCAAGCAATACTGATGTTTTGAACCGTAAGTGTCGGGTGTCGGCTGTCGGGTGTCGGGTCCGAAAAAACCCGACACCCGACATCTGGGGGTACCCGACACCCGACACCTACACTTTTTTGGCACCCGACAGCCGACACCCGACATCTCTCTAACCCTAACAGCGAGACCTTGTTTTTATCGTTGTTCGTTTTACTGTGTGCAATAATATTGGTTACCCATGTTATTCTTTGTTGCCTGCATGTCAGCGACATCTTGTTCCAATAATTTATATGATTTCCGCGTATCTCCCGAGACCTATTTTTACCAAAAAAATATTGCTCTGTGGATCGTATATACCTTGTGTGTGGAATGCTATGCATTTATTGGCATCTGCGTGGCTTCGGCTCGAGCTTACGCATTTTGTTCAACTCTGTTGTTTTTAGCGCTCTTTTATTTGTCAACTTCTGTCCGTTTATCTTTATCATACAGTATTTATTGCTCCTGAATGTATATACTTTTTGGGTTTATAATCGGTCACTGTGTTTTATGTTGCATGTTGCCTGCCTGCGTTCTTCCCATTATTGCTGCAAGACTGTGCTAAAATGATTTTAGTTATCTTGGAAATGCTGTACATAAGCAGTTTTTTGTTGAGTAGCATACTTGCATTTTGCGGCAAAACTGTGACATTTGGGATGATTTTTCAATATTTTTCTTTGTTGAGACAAACTTCCAAAAATAGCGATGACCCATTATTGCCTGGTAATGGTAGTATCTATGTGCGCCGATAGGAATGGTATGTTATCAGTGCTACTGTGTGCTATCTTTTGATCGATAAAAGTTTTCATCAGTTATCGTCAGCTGGAATTTATTTTGGTTTAAACCCATCGTGTTAGCGATCACAATATCAATAAATTTTGTGCTATTGTCTTACTTTCTGCGTTATTGTAACGTTTTTTGTCAGCATTTTGTCTTTTCGTTTATTTTCACACCGCGCGGAAGTTTAGTTTGCCGATTTCAAAATATAAGTTGTCATCCCGCTCCCGCGTTGCTATGCACAAGCTCCACGTCGAAAACTTTTCCGCGCGTATTATATACATGGTGACGCCATTCACAGTCATAGTCATCCAACAGCAGGCTTTCGAAATACTTTACGTGCTCAATTCCAGGTATGGTGCCTGTGAGTCAGACTTGGCGACCAGCATGGTTACTTGTTTGCACTGTAAGTGCTTACATGAATATTTTGTGACAGCATCTGGCAAACGTGAGTATGCAAAAACCTAGTCATGTGGCTCATCCTCGAGCGTTATAAATACAGGTTCCACTGAGAACATGCATGTTTTCAGTCGTTTTCCTGAATACATTTTGCACTCTGTTTCGAAATTGGTTTTTGTTTTGCAACTCTGATTTGGGCTTTTTTGCAAACATTTTCGAATTATGGTAGACTTGTGATTTCTGTGACCAGTGGATGTTTTTTTGAACAACCGTTTTAAATTATTCTAATTGCAATCATCACAACAAAGGCTTTGTGTGTCTAGTAACTTTTGCCCTCCTAGTCTTGATTCTTTATGGGATGTGTCGTATTTCCACTTTAGCAATCAATTCAATACCCACTATTTCAGTACAACACCCAATACTCGATCGAATCCAGTAACAAGCATAATGTCGAACGCTCTCAAAGGTGTGAAGCTGCAGAAACGTGATGGCGACGATTACAAGGATGTGAACGCGGAGGAGCATTTGAAGGACAAAGTTGTGGCTCTCTATTTCTCCGCCCATTGGTGTCCGCCCTGCCGACAGTTCACGCCCGTCTTGAGGGTTAGCTGTCCTCGTTTATTGGCAATTTGTTGGTTGGTTTATTGCTCTCGGTGACGCATAAAATCATGCACGTAAATTAGTGATAGAAGCAAAGTTACAAGACCGGGTGGGACAATTACGGAAATGAAAATAGTTACAACACTGGTTATAACAAAACCACAGCAAATAAAAGCTACAAAAGCGCCAAGGAGAGAGAAAAATCACGGACATCAGGACTGATCACAGGACATGTTAACAGAACTGGAAATTATGCATTAATCCTCGTCCTCGTCAAACGACAAATGTCGGGCTCAGAGGGCGCATATTGGGATCAGTCCATATTGTCAACAGTCCAGAACAGATGGTGGGTTGGTGATTGTCCGTCACTTCCGTGTACCACCATTTAGCGACGTGGCTGGCGTCCCCAGGCTGACGTGAATGCGTATCGAACGAGACATCACCATACACATCCCGTTGACCGCATCCGGACGCGGTGGCGATAGAGCCCATTGGCAATTTGTCATGTACATCTATCCGGTTTTTGTGTCAGTGCATGGTGACAGGAAATCTGGATCCCAATAAGACAATGTGCAATCCACTCCAAAGAGGCTGCACACCAGTGCTGTGGCTGGGAGATTGTACTGGCGGGAAAACCGGCTTTTGTATTTTGGCAAAAAAATCCGAAAAAAACGATAAAGAACCATAGCGTATAAGGATAGGGGAACCCAAACTAACGTATTTTCCACCCTTGTCATGGTGTCTTGGGCGTTTTTGACATTCATAACGACCACAATCATCAAAACAAGGCACTTTTTATGTGGCCCCCACGCTCAGGTACAGTATCTCTCCCTCTGGTACGGTATCCCCTAATTTTTCTCAAATTTCACCCCAAAAGTACCTTTTTGATCCCAACCCAAATTGCCGAAAATCGGCCAAAGTGCAAAAATTTACGACTTATGACATCTTGACCCATAAAAATTTAATGCCACGAAGTTAGTATGGTACAGTATCTCCCCCTAAAACTTCTTAACCCCCACTCCCAAAATGAGTTCCTCCCAAAACTATGGGCGCAGTACCTCGGTATCTTCCCCTTCTTTTAGCTCCAGGGCACACTATCTCACCCTCAGGCGTAGCCACAGAACTGCTGTACGTGTACATCACGATAATCTCATCTCATCACGAATTCGGTTTCGTTTAATGGGCTGGTGCGCTGGTGCAACTACTGCATCTGAACTGAACCCCATCCACGTGCTGGTTCAAGCCGCAAAAAAAGAACTTGCAGTTCGATCCTTTGACGCAAATTCGCGAATCACCCAGTATTTCGCGTGAATTTTTGCAGGATTTCTATGAGCAACTGGTGGAGTCAGACAAGGCGATTGAAATTATTTTCGTCTCTTTCGACCGATCCGAGGCCGATCTAAAGTCGTACATGAAGGAGGCACATGGCAATTGGTGTGTCGTGCCATTCGGACAGGATGCTATCAAGTTGGTCGTGTTTTGCGAGTTTCTTTGTTGATGAGTGTCGTCCTATTTGGCCCTTGTCGAGTTCGGTCGAAATCGAAATGTTTCTCTGGCTACGTTTGCATGTGGAGAGAAAGCATGGAATTCAATTCTACTAAAGACCACGATAAAATGCCACAACTGCCAAGACTATAAAATAACTTTTTTCCATAATTATGGCCAGAGTTTGGTCAAAGAAAAGTGAAAAATTTGCAAAAAAATCTTTGTGAAAAAAACGTCGGCATCTCGGTTTCCAAGAATTAGAAAAGTAAAGGCAGTCTACGGGAGGTTGTCACTCAGCCCCCGAATACCGTAACCCACCGCAAGCGAGATCGTTGCGAGACCCATGCTGATCGCTGCTTATCGACACGTGTATTAGCGGCAGCAAGCTGGAAACTGTCATCGTGCGCGTCGATCACCAAAACTTGGAATTGTTTGTTGGTGTTGGCGCTAACACGCAAAACATAGATAAAAAACAAAATGGTCTCACCACGATCTTTGCAGATCAAAATTACGGTGGGTTACGGTATTCGGGGGCTGAGTGACAACCTCCTCTGGACTGCCTTTATAGGCAAACTACGCCAACACGAGCCCGATTTCGAAAGGTTCGAAGTGTTCAAAACGAATAGAAAGAGAAAATCATCATGCTCCACTTTATATTCTTCAGTGTGTAACATATCCCAAATCAGCAGCCACGTATAAATGTTTCACTCTTGTGCCAGCTGCGAAATCGGGCTCGTGTTGGCGTGGTTTGCATTTATGTCCACACAACTGTTTTTAATCCGACCCTGGTCGTGGTCATCTTGGCGGTGTGCTACAGACCCAGACCAAGATTGTCGCGTCATTTGTTGCAGGGAACTGGCCGACAAGTACGGCGTGAGCGGCATTCCAGCGCTGATCGTCATTGACAAAGACGGAAAGGCTGTCAGTTCAAATGGACGGGGCGAAGTGACGGTTGGTTCGGTTTTGGTTGGTGCTTTTCGGTTTGCGTTCGTGGTAGAACACGTTCGGCCAACTGTAAAGTGGTTAACGAACCTAAGGAGTTGTTGACGTGGCTTAGCGTGCAATGCGGTTTTTAAAACACCGTTTAAGTGCAGTTTGTGCCAAGTTTATTCTCAAGACTTGAAGGTAAGATGCAATTTGCACCTAGACCTGGCACATTTCTTTTATGTCCAGTTATCCACAGGCGCAATGGAATTTGTGTCAAAACACGTCAACTCGAATTTTATTCATTTCAGGGCGCGGCACCCGAACAAACGTTTACCGCCTGGAAAAGCTCGTGTGGATTATAATTTGTGGGAGGAATAGCAATTATGGATATTTGTGTCTTGTTTTCAACAGTTACTGTGCACAAGTTTTGAACGTCAATCTAATCTAACGGCTATTTGTTTTCGCTTTTGGTTGGGTAGATTTTTCCGATGAGTATTTCGCTGTAACGTGGATATCGTTTTTGCCAGTCTTCTGAATACTCGATAGTTTTGTCGCATTGAGTGGGGTCGTTTTTTGTTTCGAACCGTATCTTTGTCTGGTTGTGTTTTCAAAAAATCCACCATTTTATGCCTAAATTCTCTTAGGTACATTGCAACAAGAAATCACTATAAATGCCATGCGCTTTTTATTGGGCGACACTTTCCAGATCTTATTGTGGATAAAAGTGATTTTGTTTTAGTTGTGGATTATTTTCTTTTTTCTTGTCCTTCCCTTCTATTGGTTGCATGATGCCGTGCTAACCAACTGTGTGCTACCTTCTGTTGTCTGTCAATAAGTTACTTCGTATGTCTGTCTTGCTTGCTGTGGCTTTGGGTGATATTTTCGAAACGGTGTAAAGGTCAGTTGGGTGTAAAGGTCGGTGGAAAGCTCGGTCGACAGCACAGTGTGATAGACCTCGGTGTAAACTTGAAACATTCCATGTTAATAACAGGCAATGTTTCACGTTTACACCGAGCTACGCCGTCCGAGCTTTCGACCTAACTTTACATCGACCTTTACGCCCAACTGACCTTTACACCGTTTCGAAAATTCCACCCATTATTGGGCTGGGTGTATTTGTGCGGTGTGCCCATCGCATTGCATTAGTCCGCTATCAGGTTGTCCGAAAATCTATTCACAGTCAATCAAACGGAAGAGAAAATGGCCAAACTACCGTTCAAGATGTGCAAATGCAGTCGTGGCTCAACGGGAACGCCGATCAAGTTATGGAATTGGCTGGGACATGTTTTGGGCATCACTGGTGTGTTGCACACTGGCGCATTGTTTGGTTGAATGATGTGCCATCACAGGCCCGATTTGCGCGCCGTCAGACAGTGCTGGTGTTCGCGACCGTTTGTTTTGCAATTTTTCGCTTGCGCTGACCATTGAAATATGGTGACCATATTTCAACATCTGGGTTTTGTACGAATGCGTTCATGCTTATCGTGGTTCGCTGCGCGGTTGGACAACGGGTTTTGTGCCTGAAGCTGAGCTAGCGTGCAGCAAAGCAGGTGACCACAATATGGCTTGCTCATTTGCACATACAAGATCTTCCTTCCGAATCAGGCACTTCTCATTCCAAAAAGCTGCTGACACCATAATATGACCATCATTGTGTATCACTGCGTTAACCCTTTTTCTTTCATGGTGTTCAACTGAGCACTGAGTGCAAGCGCCCGAGCTCAGTCGCACAACAACGATTCTGTCCCCATCAGTGGTCACCCCCATTTCCATGTATCCAGTTGATGGTTCTGTGTGTCTCGAATGAATGCAAAGGGCCACATCTTGATGGTTGGCGCAAACGGGTGCGAAAGTGGTGAGCTTCGAATGTTTTTAATCTGTTTGTTATCATCTGGACAGATTGGGAGCCAGTGATGGTGTGGGCTGTGCGGATACTGAACAGTACACCGCCACCAATACTGTTGGAATGAAAATTTTGTTTGGTGAAAAAGTTCACAATGCATAATATAAAATGTAGATTCGTTTTGAAAGGGCGCATGATGGTATTCATCTTGCACGAACACTGCGCAGTGAGCAAGCAGTGCGGCTGATAAAATTTGCAGGCCTTCCCCTCTCCTCTCCCTATCTACTTGACCCAACCATGATCATAAACGTTGGAAACAAGCCATCTCAACCAGGAACTTCCCATTTTTGTTCATCCAGTTGACAGTGGCAAGTTGCAAAACAACACCACCTATGTTGATGAGCGAAACGTTAGGAACTTCTTCGTTAGTTTTACGCAGCAGTTCAATGTTTTCTTTCGCTTCTCAAGTTATACGACACAACAGCAGAGGAGATGTTTCTGAGACCCGGGCCAGAGATCAGCCGAACCGATACAGGTTTCTTATTCAACTTTTGTTCGCTGCGCCCTGTGGTTCACAACAAACCCCGGTTCCGGCCCACACCCGCTCCCAATCCCAAACGAAAATTCCCACTTCCTCCTCATCTGTTGTAGTTTGCTTGAATGTTATTTCTTCATTGCTGGTCATTGCCAGTGGTGTTGAATCCGAATCGAGCTTCTCTACAACGGGATCGATCAATCATTGAATATTGAATCCTTAGTCAAGTCACATTCCAACTTCTAAGATGAAGTTGATTGATGAACTGCCATCACGATCTTCATCCCCACCCACTGAACGAGCTGCACAAAGACACCAGCGATGCACCCGATTGCCAAAATCATGAACGCAACAATAAGCGATAGAGGATCGAGTGGTTTACCGAGCGATGAGTACCGTTCCACATAAAGCCGTTCGCAGTGTTTCTGTTTCCTGGCGTAGGCGATCGCCCCGCGAGACAGAATCCGGTCGATTTGTGCGCGCGTGCGCAATATCACCTCGTCCATTTTGGTCAGCAATGTTCGATTGAAATCTGGCTTAAACATGAACGCACGCTGGAAGCCCGATGCGTCTACGGCTGGGATTGAGATGAAGTCGCATACGTGCGGGTCGTCATCGCTGATTTCGAGTCCGTAACTGCCTCCGGCTGATATGTACACGTAAGAGCCGGACAAGATCAGTTCACGCAGTGCTACCTGAAACTTATGTCTGGTTTCGGTCGTTTTGCGCAAGTATTGAAAAATGCATCAAATCCCAAGACGACAACACTATCACAGGATCCGGTTCGTATGTGATCGGTCTGTCCCGCAAGGCACGTCGGAGTGCCACAATGTTTTCATCGGTGCTGTCACGAACGTATTTCTCAATTGGATCGCCGACATACATTAGCACTACTGACATGCCTTCGTACTCGACTGAAAATACCAGATATTATAGTGCTTGAAGAAAATTGATCTGAAACAAAGGCAGGAATGCTGGAAAATTGTTCGAAGGAACGAATTGAACATTCGGAAGCGAAACTATTGATGCAAGACGATGAATACCGTTTTCCACCAATTCCTTTATCGTGTTAATGGGCGGCTCCATCTGTATTGGAATGACCAGTGCTGCGCTCAACGAGTTCTGATAAAGCACAAATGAGAAAATCGTCAACACCGATGCTGCTGCTACTATCATGCGAGCGGACGTGCCAAAGCGGCGACGATCTAAAAATTTCAAAGTTCGCGCCCGTTTCAAAGTCTCGTGATCTTGAGGGCATGCACACATACCGGCAACATTGACGGTCTTTTGACTGATTAAATGCGAAACCAGCCGCCACGAACTGAGGGCTCGTCCCATCAGTGCGCCTTGTGAAAGCAGCACGCCGACCATCGACAGAATTACGACTGAATCATTTTTCAACGGTGCACTTTTTCTGGCAGAACTGAATTTTTATCAACTCTTTTCACGCAAATAATGGTGGCTGCTCACCGCAAATAGCAATCCAAACACTCGGTTCGAACACGGACACCAACCGAAGCGCTCTTTGCACGTGGCTACCATCGTGTGGTGCACGAAGCAGAAATGTTGTTCTCGCCTGCTCAAGCGTGTACGAAAATCGAAAGTGAGAATCGCGGTTTTCTGTCCTTGCGACGGTGCCTTGAAGTGGTCTGGCTCTTGTTATTTATCAGAGCTTCTTTGAGCATGAACACAAATGTGCATTAACCTGCAACAGTATCGACTTCGCCCCTGTATAGTACGCCAGTATCCCCTCCCCAGGTTCCATTGATAAAAGTCGACCACTTTGTTTGGTTCATATCCACAAACACCAGTGGTTCATCCATCTGTTCTGCCACAAACCGCAAAACAGACAATTCGGGGTCTTCTCCTTGACATGTGGGACGACATAATTGGTCAAGTTTAGTCCAGATGGTAGAATATCCGACCTTCATCTTCTCAAATCAAGCGGTACTCCCTGTGTGATTCCAGCTGAAGACCTCCCGTTTAAAATGGCTCACTGACTTTGAAAATGGCTGCACATTCGGACCAATATTTCAGCTGTCGTATTTCCATGCGTTTTTGTGCGTTTATTTGCGGACGTATCAAATATCGTGCTCGTTAGTGAAATTATGAAAAGCTGCAAGATGCAAGGTACTCTATCAGATCAAATAAACGTCCGATTGGAGGCGACGATGGCGCTAGCATGGCGGCATTTGAAATTGTGAGCATCTGCTCTGTCACCAAATAGGGATAGCAGAGCAGAATGCGAAATTGTTGTGACCCGCATGTGCATGCCGCGAGTACGAGTTGGATTGTGTAGTTACTTCTTATAACGCCTCACGATGGTGCAAGCTCACAATTACCAGACGAACAAAAATCATGTGCTCTAAACTGTCCACGCATAACATATAAGAAACTCTGCAATTGGGGCGTGCGATTTGATCAGTACACTTTGGGTTTCTGGAAAAACATGAAGTGTAAAATACAGGACAAATTTTTTCGTGCCGACGTTTCGGAGCAACGTTTATTCCTGTCTCCTCCTAACAACAACACTGCAAGTTTGTCTTCAGGATATTCTGGCCGATCTGATTTCACACAATGCGAAGGGTGACAAACAGCCGTGTTTCCCGATTTGGATGCATCACGTTCGCCTTCATTGGAGATTTGGCGCAGTTGTAAGAATTCAGTCAGCACGCGACATGCTGGTAATTCAGATGGAATACCCATTTTCCGGTCACATTCCGGTTGATTTCTTCAAGAAACATATAATTCGGGTTAAGCAGATAAAACTTGGCCAGTCAGCGAAGTTTTCGTGTGCTGTTGGTTCTGGTCCATCCATGGTTCCAGTGAACTTTGTGTGGCATTGAACACTCTAATTTTTTTGTTTGTTACAACCCTCTCTCATAGCAGCCATAACCAAGTCAAAAGGCGTTGCTCGATGCGATCGAACCGATTCTGTATTGTTATGTAGATCCAACACAGGCATCAAAACCACTGTCGTTTTGGTAAGACGACAAACCATAGCCGTCAAATTTGGAAGTCGGATAGGACCAGCTCTTCCTTGACTACCTAACTTTTTGAAATTAATATTTCGAAATTATGATTTCGGCTCTGAAATACGTCCCCTAATGTGAAACCAACGCCAAGCTCCAGCCTCGTCAAAAAGGTTTCCGTTTTTGTTGTGTCACCCTGTACAGGTTTTGGATCCCGACATTCGTCATCACGTGATCCCGAATGCTGCCTGGTTTCGATTTCGACCAGCATCAGCAAATTTCGAGGCCGTCGTCAACAAAGTGGACGGACTAACGCAGACCCACGTAGTTATTAAATGTCGAACGGTCTTTGTTCTTCACTGTTGAATTCGCGCCTACATTTTTTGCATTCCTTTTCTTGCAATTTCAGGCTATTATGGTCTGAGTGACAAACCAATGGATCTTGTGCTGTGCTGGGGCAGTGTGGCTGCCTCGTGTTAGATAGCGTTAGCTGCGACTGAGACAAAAGCGCTTTCAAATTATTGAAGTTGTTCTTGCTTCTTGGTACCACTGCCACTGCAAGTATTTCATATTTTTTCTGTCGATACCATTGTCTGGTATCATTACTCTGTTTGTGCAGTATGTATTTTGAGTTCTATCTGTTTGTCACGCACGATTCATCTCCACATTCAGATGTGCTTAAAGGGGGCGCGACATTATACATTTCTGGTGTGAGACACACCAATATTACTACAGAAATGACAAGAAGGCACCTGAAGTCACATGTTTTGAAAAGACAATGAAGTCGAACTTTGAAGATTTCATTCAGAAATTAACCTCCGAATGTCGATTGCAAGGGACAAAGTTCAATCTGTTGTTGTCGCTCGGCTCCATGAAAATCAGGCGTCGAGCTCAAAAAATGAAACAAGAAAATGTTCCAAAGACGAATTCCGACAGCGACCCTATGAATCGGCCAAGCGCATGGTTCCAAGGAGGTATAGTCCAGCCACGTGCTCATGAGACGACTCTTTTTAAAGCTTGCTTGGCCAGATTCAAAAATGCGCCGGTTACAGGGGTTTTCGTAAACAAATGAAAGAGATTGGGCCGAGAGACATGATGACAAGTTCCAGCTGGCTGACCTCAATTTGTTGCGTGCTTACGCGAACAGCAACATCGTTCAACACACAGATGTTTTGGGAGTCAAAAGGGAATTGACGCACCGAGGTGGAGAGCGTGTTTTTAAAAAATACATGCATTTCTCTTTCTTTCACTTCCGAAATACGTGGAACCGGAACATTATTGGATCCGTTCATGTCAACTTTAAAATAAGTCGTCTCATGAGTTCGTGGCTGGACTATACAAATTTTTAACACAGGGAATTTTCGTTTGGACCACACTGTGAGATAGACATGAACAAATGATTTCGACTAGCGTAAAAGTTCTTCCCCTACGTCTGGCGAACATCTTTCACTCTGGTCGAAATTAGTGGTTCAAGTCTTAACTCACAGTGTGGCCCAAACAGAAATCTCCAGTATTATGAAATTGTACCTGTTTGGAACCATGTGCTTCGCCCTAAACATTTCCTTGTTTCATTTTTTGAGCTCAATGCCTGTTTTTCAGGGAGCCGAGCGACCACAGCGAATTCAACATTGTTCCTTGCAGTCGACATTCGGAGGTGAATTTCTGAACGAAATCTACGAGGTGCGACTTCATTGTCTTCTCAAAACGTGTGAGTTCAGATGCTTTCTTGTCATTTCTGCAGCAATATTGGTGTGTGCCACTCCAAAAATAATGTCGCGCCCCCTTTAAAGGGGAAATTGCACATTCCTAATCGCCTTTCAAGTTTTACAAGTGTTTAGACAGCAATGTGGGCATCACAAAAGTCAAATCATTTGGTATAAACTCTCAAACATGTACCCAGGAGATTCCGTTTAAGACAAGCCACTGGGAACAAAATTCGGCGCGGACCGGCCGAATTTCTACCTGCGCATTCAGGCAAATTGCCTGATCAAAAAGCTCTCAAGGTGAAGGAATGTTTCGCATGAGTTTTGAAACTCACTAACTATAGAATTTCGCTTTTCTTTATATTTCGAATTTCTACGAATTGTTCCAGCGTTTCTGCTAAATGTTTCATGCTCTGCTTGTCACGTTGGAATAATTCGTCGAAATTCGAAACATAAAGAAAAGCGAAATTCTATAGTTAGTGAGTTTCAAAAATCATGCGAAACATTCCTTCGCCTTGACAGCTTTTTGATCAGGCAATTTGCCTGAATGCGCAGGTGGAAATTCGGCCGGTCCGCGCCGAATTTTCTTCCCGATCGTTCCCTTTAAACTGCTTCTCCTGGGTACATGTTTGAGAGTTTGTACCAAGTGATTTGACTTTCATGATGCCCACACGACTGTCTAAACACTTGTAGAGTTTGAAAGGCGATTAGGAATGTGCAATTTCCCCTTTAAATTGCAGCACGTGAACAGTGCGCAAAGATTATTGCTGATTTCCTGTCCATGGCCAATGTGTATTTTTCTGTAAGATTAGCTTCTTCCGTGTAATACCCTCCATTGCTTGATTTTGATATTTGTTTATTGGATGTGCTGTCATTTAGTCACTGATATATGGGATTATCGGGAATGTAACGAACATGCCCTTTTCAACAACCTCATATGCAGTGTGTGAAACTTTTCGTTTGCTGACGACAATATTGAGCCTGTGAAACATATTTTAGCGCCTGGAACTCCGCTGGCGATATGTCGGTTGCTTTGAGTTTGAGAACTGGCAGATCATATTCTTATGAAAATGTTGTCATTTGTGTGAAATATGTATTGATGCTTCAATTTATTGTCTGCTGTTGTTTGGCCCAGTCAAGCTCCGGTTTTGATGTTTTCAATATTATATTTTGTTATTCAAACTGGCAGTCTAAATCAAGCACACTTTCTGGGGATCTTCTATTATTTCTCGCGAATTGCGTTCCTTCCTTCCTTTCATGTCGCCTGCCTTTCGGCATGTTGTCCTGTGCTTGTGATTAAATTTCGTGCTGCACTCACCCAGTCGTGTGTCAGTTTATATATGTTTGTGGTTGTTGCATGTCGAATGCTTGCCACCGTCCTTGATACAGTTGAGGATGTTACCTGATAATCATGAACATGATTTGAAGCTGTCTGCAATGCTTGCCGTTTCAGGAGAATCACGTGCTCACAAGTAACACAAAATCAGAAACGAAAAAAGTGGAAAAATGTGCTCTGATTTCATCAAACGGCATTACTGCTGGTGTTTGTGGGCGTTGGTGGGATATCTCATTCTGACCACGGGGGCCGCGCTGTATCTCGCCACGTCATACTTCGGTGGCAACGGCTGCGTCATGCTGGGCTGCCAAGCGGTTTGTCTGGGAAATATGTTTTGTGCCAACTCCGGTGTTGTGTTGGCAAATGACAGTGGCATGACCTGTCTGTAGAGTGTCACAGCCTGTGGGCAGAATGTTGTGCGCTGGCGTCGCACGTTCAGGCAGGGTTTCACCAGCGATTCTCTGCTGTGACCGCAACCGCTTTGGACTCGGCCGAGGTTTCCACCAGAGCGATCTGCAGCCATAGTAGTACCACCAATGGGCATGATAGAGACAAATGGCCTGTGGCGCTTATCGATCCAATTTCTTTGCTGCAATACACCTTGTATGAAAGACAGTCGGATTTCCAGTCAAATTATGATAACTAATTTTTCTTTTTCAGTCGCACACGATCGGTTTCTACGTGCGCAACGGCGATTCGTTCATGTGCGTCAAGAGTGGTTGCTCGGCGTCACGTGACTATTGGTGGGTTTTGGAAATTTTGTGTTCAAAATGGTTGATTTTGAATGGATTCTATATCTGTCAGAAAACAGCTTCGACGGTCGGTCGCACCGTTCTGGTTTCACATGAATCTTTTATGTACAAAATTGCATCACTGGTGATAATAGCGAGACCAAACCGTTCACTTGATTGCATAAGTGTTTCTTTTCGTATATTATGTTATACTGGCAGGCGAAAAAAAACCGGTTTTTTTCCGGAAAAACGAAAAAAACCGTTTTTTTCCGAGACCCGAATACTTTTCCATTTATTTTTCCGTGGGTACCTTTTCGGTTTTTGATCGGAAAAATATCGGTACTTTATTCCAATTTTTCCAAAAAAATGTAATGCAAAACTGATGAGTTTTTCGATTTCAGTAAAAAATTGGCTCGAGCACAAAAATTAACCGGCCCAAAATGGGCCAAAAAAGCGTGTAAACCAAGTGTTTCCGACTGACTTCAACTCTCTTCAAGAGCACTCTCGTCACTTCGAACAAATTTTGCACTGAAATTGTTATATTTTTCGAAATTACGTTCTTAAGTACTGGAAAAGTATTTGGAAAAAAAAGGTTTTTTTCGGAAAAAAAACCGTTTTTTTCCACGAAAAATAAAGAACGGTTCTTTATGACAGTATATATTATGTCTGATTTTAGTCGATGGAGCGGTTGTGAGGATGGATCCGTTGGTGATGTGGTGGTTGACCGAATCCGTGATGGCACCTACCCGCAACGATTGGTATATGCGGATGGCAAGGTCTTCATTTGTGTTTTAGTTTCTTGGTCTGTTGTTTTGTGTGATTGATGCCAAACTGTCTAACTGTGCGACTCGACTCGTGATGAGACAATAAGCCGTCTGTCTGTTGCACCGCAAACGGACGTGTTTACAATGCCCGGGATTGCCTGGATTTTGTTTTAACGTTGAAACAATCCAATCAACACAAACGAGCCAACTGATGTTCCATTGAACGTATAAAAACCCGCATTGCACTGTTTCAGCACATTGTCGGTGAACAGATCTATCCGTTCATTGTGGACGCACTGCCACAAGCACTGCCCAGTGGTGTGATCCACTTGAGTGCCAAACATGTCAAAGGATCTGATGGACACGTGGGTTTATTTTTCAAACTAGACGGGACCCGTGCCTACGGCCCGGCTACAGCGCCGCGCCCGTGCCACCCCCCCCCCCCCGAAGACCCGTTAGCATACCCAAAGCTGCCCGTGATTTTCACTTTTTACAATATCTTTTCATTTGCATTTCTAGCTCAAATCGGGCATGCGCGCGTT
Organism: Rhynchonema sp. JSB1_4; assembly: GCA_030248065.1. Classification (NCBI taxonomy): domain Eukaryota; kingdom Metazoa; phylum Nematoda; class Chromadorea; order Monhysterida; family Xyalidae; genus Rhynchonema; species Rhynchonema sp. JSB1_4. The sequence continues at coordinate 35,657 of JASAMV010001927.1, forward strand.
GTTGGCTGCGGTGGCGCCGGTTGTGCATTTCTACGTCGAACCTGGCCGAGACGTGGACTTCAGTGAGATTCAAATTTTCTTTTCCCGCCATTTCTCTTTTTCAATTGTTTGCTTGCTTTCTTTTTTTAGAATTCTACGATATTCGCAACGACCACCACATGACCGAGCGTGGTGTGCGCGTGTGCTGGGGAGACCACTTGAACAACTGCACACTGGATAAGAACAGGCTGTGAATTGTGAATGTGGCCGGCCGGGTACATTCGGGTTTCGTTTTTTTTGTTAATGTGTGCGCACGCACAGTAATTTTTTCTATGAAGTTGAACTTTGTGTTTGCTGTCCTGTGTTTTCTTCTGCGTGTTTTGCTTCTTGTGGCTGCAACTGCAACGGTAAGTCTCTATCATGATCATGTTTTCTTCGTGGTTCGGGTACCTATCCGTTGATATTTCCGGTGCATTTGTACGTTGTGCATTACATTATTCTTGTCATGTTTTTCCGTGCAGATTTCTGGCGTGCAGCGCATTTTCCAAAAAAATCACCGATTCGTGAACGTGAACATATCGGGTAACCTGTACGTAATTTTCACTTGTTGAATTTCCTTTTTCATTTTTTGTATGTTTGTCGAACGATCTTTCCGCAAATTCGGACCATCCTGTTGCGTCCAATTAGCTTTTGTGCGAACTATCGCTGATCTCTTATCTCATCAATTCAAATTGGTTGTTCATTACCGTGAAAACTGAAATAGAGGGAAAGCGCTCTATTAATCACTGACCCCATTTTGGGGGCTCTGTTCCACGGGGGCTCCATTCAGAGCTGGGCTCTATTTAGGTTTTTGCGGTATGTTTTGTTTTCTGTCTTGTTGAAGAAGGGTCGATCTTATCTGGAAATGTTGTTTGTTGGTCACCAAGCCACGTTTCGGTCGTCGAGTTGCCTTTGGTTGATTCTGGATAAAAATTTAGTCTTGAATCGATTGGTCCGTCATCTTTGTGCGTGTTGTTATCGTTTGGTGCCTGTTGCATTCCAGTGCCTGCTTTTTAGCATGCCGTTATTTTTGTCAACTCGCATTTCGTTCACAAAGCGTTGGATAATTTTACATGTGTTCCATCATTTCGGCTGTTCCTTTCACCAGGCTCATCCACTCGTTTCCAGTATATAATCAACCACTGCTTTTCGCTCCTGCTCTTTCGTCAACAAGGACACAGCGCCGTCTCACATTCACCAAAATGCCCGCCAAACCAGTAGCCACGGCGCAATCCCGGCGGTCGGTCGGTGGCACGCAGAACTCCAAGCATCCAACCACCGCTGTCGTGCGACCACACGGCAAACCGCCCCCGGCTCCGCCCGGCACGAATGCCAAGGAGGACCCTGTCATTGTCACCATGCAAAGTGCACCGCAAAAGGCTCCGGAAATGTCAAAAAACAAAGAAAGCAAAACGTCGTTCTTCTGTGGCTTTATGTGTTGGTTCATCATGATTGGATGCACATTCGGTGTGGCGTTTCTGCTCTTGTGTTCGGGCTTGGGCAAATTCCACGTGCAATGGGGCCAAGTGTCGAAAGAGGCTCAGGCGGTGGGTTGAGATGAGAAAGATTACGTTTTGTCTGAAGAACAATTGGTTGATTGGGACGACCGCAGGCGGTTCCAAAAATTGATCGCGGAATAGATTCCAATTTTTCAGACCCAATTGTCGATTGACGAGAATTCGTTCTACTTTATGTCCATCAATGGCGCGCTTTGTCTGCACAGTTGCGCAACTGGATTGTGGTCGGTTTTGGGTGTGTTTTGCTGTGTTCTCGGATACCGAATATCAGAACATACTGGCCTTCACAGGGAACTAACGCGTTGTATTTCATGTTGCTGGACCTGACGCCGGAAGGCGGGTCGCCAGGGGTGCACACAGACGTGCGCCCCACCAACTAAAGTTTGCCAATTTGGGGAATTTGTGTGCAAGTCTTTCGCCCATAACATTGTGCAACTCAAACGCAATTTTGGTGAACATTGGGGCAAAAATCCAGCTTTGTGGGCATAGCTTGCTCTGAAAGCACGGTTTTTTCTCTAACAAGTCGAAAAAACCGGGCCTTCCAGTGGTGTGAAAAAAACGAAAAAAGGGGCCCACCCGCAACCCTGACAGGGACCAGACGTTTTTTTTTAAACAAATCGTCATTTTTTGGTAACTTAGAACAAATTTTTAGGCACCGAATCTCTGGCGGTAAGAGATGAAATAATTGTTTTGGGCAATAACCATTAAAATACGTACGTTGCGTGGTGTTAGTCTTCAACACAAAACACATGTCCAAGTTGAATGTTTTGGGTTCCGTTATGCTTATGCACCATCCGCTCCTTGCCTGTTTTCTGGGGGCGTTTTCCAAAAAAATATAAAGGTTGGGGCTCAGCTAAGCGGGAGGAAGCAAACTGGGTTCTGCCATATTCTCAGATTTGGATTTCATTGATTCCATTTCCATAGTTTTGACCAGCGTGACAGTTGTCCCCTTCCAACTTTCACCAACTGGTCGAAGTCACAGAAGCAACCGAATCGTAGAATACAACAGCAGCCAATTTGCCGCCAGCCCCGCGGAGGCCGGACAAAACAGTGGCCAGCAAAGTGCATGCGAATTGGCAAGTTTGCGTTTCAGCCCATCTGTTGGCTGCGAGAACAGCAAAGACGGAGCACGCGTGTTTCAAGGACGCATCGATGACGGCCTGTACCCAAAGCATGCGTTCTATTCGGATAACAATGTTGGTCTCAGCTGGTTGACGTTTGCCAAGTGATCAGTGAACGTGCAGCAGATCAAAGCAAAGTCAACAGCACGACACGTATTATGGTTTTGTTTTGGTGGAGCCAAAGTTTATCTATCTTTTCTGTTTTTTTTTGTCAGTTTATCATCGGCGACGATGTGACGCGTCATGATGACCCAGGTGCGGATGTCGAGATTTTGGACGGCTGGATTCTGCAGTTCGAACCGACGCACGTGTGCGATCGCGATCGTAGTGAAAGTGAACAGGTGGGTGAACTAGCTTGCTTCTGTATGTGGGTTTGTGTCAAGGGACTACTCATACTGCACGATCTTCTGCTCTGAGCATCAAACTGCACGCCAAGATTTTTTGTCTCTGCTTTATGACTGCTAAGAGGAGACTTGTGTATCATACACAACCACTGTTTCTTTGGCAGCAAGAAATCAGGTTGAAAATGAAGATAACCTTTTACGTTTTGGCGGTGCAGAAATCGCAAGGTGTCGGCGATGTGATGAAAGCGGTCGCGAATGCGTACGATCTGATTGCTCACACGAATGGAACTGTCGATCGCTCATATTTGGACCGCGATGCCATCTACGGTAAGACAACGTTGTTGGCGACCGCGCTGGATTAGTCGGGGCATTGGTTTGGCAGCAAAATCGGTTGTGTCCCACATTGACGAGGTTGACATGCCGCCTGCGCCTCTACGTAGATTGTCACTGAAGAACAAGTTTGGTCGAAATCACGAAACCAAGAAATCGCACGATATGATCTCGGTTTTGCAGCCACACCCAGCCCTGACCAACCCTGCGCAATTATCAGCAAAGTGCGCGCGTACCGTGCTTTGTGTATGGCGATGTGCCAGGATGCCACAAATGTTTCAGTGTTCTATCGCAAACGTATCGCCCATTCGATCGAGACTGGCGTTCGTCTGTGCGCCAAGCAGTTTGTGCCCCATTGTACCACGTACAAGGTGGATGGAATGATGTTTGATGAATGAGGAAATATGTACGTTTTTTATTGGTTAGAATTTCGTCAGAATTTTGGTCTTTGAATTGGTTTTTTTGCTAATCATGCACAAGAATCAAACGGTTTAATTTAACGGTTTCGATGGAAAGTTATCCTTTTGCTGTTGCCTTTTTGTGTTGTGCTTTCTTGTCATGTTCTATTTTGTTAGTCGATCTACTGGTAACTGGTGCAATACGATTTTGTGTGCATTGTTCACTTTCATCATATCACCTGCATTTATCGATTTTATAATTTTCTGTTCCGGTTGATTCCGTTTGTTGCCACTTCTTTCGTGCAAATTTGGTCGCTTTAGATAGTCTGTATACTTGCTTACTGTCACGTTCTTTTTCTCTATTTCTTCCTCTGTAACTCCGTAATTTCTTCGATGTCAAACACAGAACCACGTGCATTCCTATTCTGTTGGATTACCCAATGATTTCGCTCGCTCATCTGGTGAAGATGTGTAAAATTTATTTTGTGGATTTGTGCTCACTGTATTTTGAGTAAATTGATCGCGGTCACTGCGATTTTTGTCAACTCTGTGCCGATTGCTG
>JASAMV010001931.1:0-53939 GCA_030248065.1 Rhynchonema sp. JSB1_4
CGAAAAGATCACATAAAATGAACTTGGAAAGTCAACGTGACTTCGACAGCTAATGTTTCACAAGCACGATAGTACGAGTCACTGAAAACGCCGGTTAATCGTGAAATTTATGATCATCAATTTCAAATGTCTGCACGCTTTTCTGAAACGTATGCATTTCACGCACCCACATGCATGGGTAATCATAATAGTATGCGTTACCCTTTACGTGAACGGTGCAGCAATGGACTCATTGGTTGCAAATTCCAACTTGCTTTCGCAGCACCAGGTCATCGTCAGTGCGTCAATGCACCAGATGGCCACATGACCCAGGAAATGTTTGCAATATCCTTGCAAAATAATCATGACCCAGAAAGGCAGACCACCTCTATCCGCACGCAGGACTGGGATCGCAACGGTCTGCGAGAAATCATCACGCGTCTGGCCTGTCGTCTACACATGGGCGACTGTATGGCCAAAGCACAACAACTGTTCAGATCACAATTGCTGAAACCGTGTGAGGAGGACCTGCCATATTGCAGCAAGGTCGATCCCGATACAAGAGGCGCCGTATATTGTGCTGGTAAGGCTGGGTTGATTTTGTGATTTCTAGCTGTATAGTATTGTACAGTATACTGGTGTCAAATTCGGTGATAGGCTTGTATCGCCTGTGATCTGACCTGATCAGATGACATTTTTATGACTGTGTAGGATTAGTTTCGATTTACTGATGTCATGTCATTGATTTCGACCCATCGTTTATTACATTGTTTCCCAGCAAACAACAAACAACTTTTAGGCTGGTCGAAATTAGTGGCAATCCCCAAGCAACAAGCCATGCATGTCTGACCACGGCGATACGAGACCCGAACGGGCCAAATTTGACTTCAACAAAAGACATTTTTTGCAAGAGTGTGCATTCATTTTAACAATGGGGTAAAAAAAGTTTCCAGGCGTCGAAATGGGCTCTCAACATGAATTCGATATGGTCTGGCGAATATATCAGTCCGAAAAGAACCGAAATCACCATCAAGTCACCGAAAGGTATACACACAGAAAACGCATAAATTTGTTTAAAAATTCCTGTTTATGAAAAAGTATTTTTTTTCACCAGGAACAACCTACTGGAAGCGCTAGCTTGCACACGAAACACCGCGAATCTGACAGGTCTGCTTGAATATGCCTTGACGGATCAGGATCTATTGGGCGGCGCTGTGTTGAATGCGATGGATGAAAACCCTGTGGCAACGAGAGTGATGTGGCAGTATTTGCAAGTGGGTAGTTTTCGAACATATCTTCCCATGATAAAAGTTTTCCTTTGTGCATGACCGATCACGAGCACTAATTATCGGTTGTGACATTTACCTATAAGAATGCCAAGCGAGTCCCCTAGTGGACACACTTCGTATTTTGGATTTCAGAAAAGCAAATAATTTCTCAATAATAAACCCCACTATGTATAAACATATGAAACATCGCTGAAAATGACCATTGGGGCTTGTTCGGAAAATCTTTCGAAGAAAGTTCGTTTTGGGGGGAGGACTTATTTTGCATTCTCCGGTAAACACCGTTATGTGGATGAAATTGAGCCGCATGTTAAAAATTTGTACATGTTTTTCTGACTCAAGAAGGTTGCCCGCCCTGACTCACTGGTTTTGGAATGTGGTGCTGTCTTTTCTGTCCCGCTGAACCAAAGCTGATGTTACAGGAAAGAATGACTTCGCTCACTTTGACATCAGAAGCAGTTTCTGGTTGGCCTGGAATGCACTTACAAAAGAATTGCAAAAAACCATCATACGCAAAAAACACGATTGACAGCAACGTACCTTCGAAATTGTTCATCAAATTTTTTTTTAATTGCCCAACATTGATTCCAGGACAACCCGAGCTTTGTGCTATCCAGTCCGGTGCGACACGAGTTCCTGCATTCAATGACCAGCAGCTGGAACACACAGGCGCAGCTCGATAAATTGGAGAAACTTCGGACCGATAACGCTGGCATTCTGACACCGGAACAAAACTCTGCGCTCGTGAACGCATCGAATAATGTGGCTGAGCACAAGAACAAGTTTGATCAGCTCGGTTAGTGAATGACTGTTTTTTTGTCACGTTGGGATGTGATGTATTTGCTTTGTGATGTTTCACAAGCACAATCAATTGAGCACGTGCGAAGGGGGTTGGTGGTTTGCTGGCCACATTGTGGTGTCTTTGTGCATGACGAAGACCGGGTGCACCGTTCGGCTGCTTGTACAGGAGTTCCCACTCCCAGATGTTTCAATCTACATGCTTTTTGGAAAGGATGCAGCACCTTTCATGTCATAAGCACCGGCAAATGGTGCACCAAGTCTTCATCAGTGCGAATGTCCCAAACCACATTCCAGGTCACACGATCACGGATTGGCTCGAGCTGCATTTCGCGACACCAGTGCCAAGCGCGTTGAGTACCCGTCTGCCCAATAGCGACCTCGAACCATTGAGCTACGATCTAACCATTCAACCATTCTTCTCGGTCACGCCGGGCTCAGACGCGGACTCGCCCTTGTACGCCGCAGACCGCGAGTTCACCTTTGACGCGCAGGCGCGCATTCTGGTGCAATGCGTGCGTCCCACCAATGAAATCTATTTGAATGCGGCGAATTTGACAATTCTGAATTTCACGGTGACCGACACTCAGAGTGGGGCTGAGATCGAGACAACAGTGCACGGACCGATTTACTATCCCGAAATTCAACAACTTGTCGTGATGCTGCAAAGTGGCATGGAGCTAGCACATGTCTATCAGATTGATGTCACCTATCAGGGACAAATCAACAATTATACCGATGATGGGCTGTACAAATCGGCATACACTGACGCGAATGGGCAGAAACAGTGAGAGTGGTGCATCACCAGAGTGTCTTGTTACGCAAAGGCATGGGGATATCACACCTATGTAGTGATCGGGTGTGGTCTGATTCTGATCATGTGACTTTTCAATATTCTTTGACAGTTACCAATTTTGACCGGCGGTTTCAAAAACGGGCCAGTACCAAACTTGGTGACCCGATCTGCGTTACTCACGTGACATTTTTGTGTTGAGAATGGTTAAGAACGATCTGTTTTTATGTCACTAATTTTAACCAGCAGATCGGTTTTGTTTGCACATCCAATGTTTGCAGCTACATGATCAGCACCCAATTCGAGCACATTGACGCGCGCAAAGTGTTCCCTTCGTTCGATCAACCCGAATTCAAAACACCCTACAACATCAATCTGTTGCACCCGACTGGCACGGTGGCGATTGGCAACATGCCAATTGAGCGCAGCATCGATCTGGGGTGCGTTCTTGATTATATCTGTATTGTGAACAACGATATCTCACGATGGTAATGTATCGACTCACCATAAAGCGCAATCAAAAGATGATGACATTAGTAGTGAGTGACCAATCCTGTCCGGTCTACTTCTGCACAACTGGTCATCGAAACATTGTCTCCGGAACATCAGCCGCTCAACGGATAGCTTATCGGTCCAGTGATTTGTGTGAAACATCACACGGTTAGCACCCATTACTGAATTTCGCTTATTTTGCTTTATTCCAGCAACGGTTGGACCAACACCTCCTTCGAACCCACGCCACCCGTGTCCAGTTATTTAGTGGCTTTTGCTGTTGGAGACTTCGTCAACCAAAGCACTGTGAATGCCGATGGAAAAACCGTATGTGATCATGTTTTTTCTTATTGTTGTTTGAATGCCAAAGTTTTTTCGATGAACTTTCCCTTCAGATTACTGTCTGGGACCGTCCTGGAAGTGAAGCAGATCTGAGCACAGCGCTGTATTCGGCTAATGTTTCAACCGAGTTTTTTGCGCGGTATTTGAATCAGTCATATCCGGTGCCGAAACTTGGTATATCAGTTTGTTTTAATTTTATGAATATGCAAAATTTCGTTGAAGTAAAAGCATTATTCAAATTCCCCAGATCTGGTCGGCGTTTCGCAGTACAAAGGCGGCGGAATGGAGAATTTCGGTCTGATCACAATGAAGAGTTCAATCACAACGTTCAACAACAAAACGCAGACAACATTCAATCAGAGCAAAACTGTGAAAGTGACCACGCATGAAGTGGCGCATCAGGTCATCAGTTTTATATCCATTCATGGGTCTGCTTGTAGGACACTGTACATTACACTCTGAAATCAGAACGTAAACGCACTATATTCATGAAACATTACATAAGTAGTGTCGCAATTTCCTCGCAATACCGCAACCACCATCCCCAACTCTTCAGTGGTTCGGTGACCTCGTCACAATGCGTTGGTGGGACGAGATATTCCTCAACGAGGGTTTCGCCAATTATTGGGAGTTCGAGGCGCCCAGCGTTGCTTACCCGGAACAGAAGATGTATTTCGTGAGTTGCTTGTTTTAACATCATTATCAGCCTTGCATGTTTGCCGCTCTTCATAACGATTCGTTGTGACCAAAAAAGCCTTTGTCCCGATCATGCGATTATAAAATGGTTGGACTGCAATGGGTGGTATGAGAACTGAAACATCAAACAAACTTTCAGAGCAGTCGCTACGTGCCGGAAATCCTGAAGTCGGCCTTGGAGGGTGATGCATCAAACAAATCCCATTCACTGCACAACAGCTACTCGCGGGACCCAGATTTTGGCGCCGCCATAACCTACGACAAAGGCGCCTCGCTGTTGCACATGTTGCGTTATGTGCTCACTGAACCCGTGTTTCAACAAGGATTAATGGTGAGGCCTTGCTTGATCAGATTAAGATTCTGTGCTTATGCCTGTTTTTGGTGGTGCTGGTGCGCTGGTGAATTAGCACTGACGATGTCCTTGTGCACCGCCCGTGTCTCTGAAAACATGACGAAACGAACTGAACCATGTTCTTTGCTTTGACCTTGTCAAAAGTTTGAACTCATACCTTATCACTGAAACATCAGCAAAGTGGACTTTCATGCAGGACTACATGGGCAAATACAAGTACAGCAACACTGAACACCACGATCTGTTCGATTGTTTCTCGACGGTTAGTGGATCCCTGTTCTTACAGGATGTTCTTTTTCTCTCGTTACCACTTGAGAAGACGCTTATCGCTCCCACTGCATGCTATATCATGAAACATCAGCCAACTAGCTTACCCTTTTCAGGCCGCGGCAGCAGCGAATATCACTGACTGGTGTGGCAATCCAATAAACGTCAGTCGTTTCATGGACCCCTGGTTGATGCAGCGAAGTTTCCCCGTCGTGTTGCTGGAAAGTGAACCTGCCCGAGTCACGCTCACACAATCGTCGTTCACGGATAAAAGTTGGATTCATTGGATACTTAAAACTAAAACGAATAATTATTTCATTTTTTTGAATCATTAACATTTCATCTAGCTTCTCTACCATCAACTGCATACGACTACGAATGGCCGGTACCCGTATGGTACAAGACACCGAACATGCAAGAGAAACTTGCTTGGATCCTGCCTGAATGTCGGTTTAATTATTGTCTATCTATTTCTTCCATTCTGCCCTCCTTTCACGACGTGATCGGCGCATCTTTTCTTACTCAAGCAAAGATATCTCCCCTTTTTCGAAACCTTTCCGGGTGGAGGTGGGGTCTAGATGGAAAACTCCGGTATGTCCGAAAATTATTCCTGGATTGCTGAGCACGGACATTTCGCTCATCAGCATTACCTGTCCGCAGAAAATATCCGATTTCATGTTTCAGACATGCGCGGTGAGTGTGAGAGCGTGGTCACCGGATCCTTGCAGCTGCCCGGCAACGCAATATTCAACCTCGAGGCTCGCATGTACGCCGTGATTGACTACGATCAAACATCATGGGCCCAGTTGTTGAGACAGTTCATGGAGAACCCGATGGTTTGATCAAACTTTTGTTGTAATTTTTGACATCAATGTGCAATGTGGTTCCCCGTTTCGCCTTGCTGACAGGATGGTGCACAGGAGCATCGTCAGTATGAGTGAGCCACAGAACGGACTGAAAGAACTTGAGATTATTTTCTAATGAACCATGTTTGCTCGTACCATAGTATTTATGGGAGATACATAGTTATTGCAGACGGGTGGTGCATCAGGTCACCGTCAGAGCACCCTCAAACTGATTCTAGGAACTTTCCGTTTTCAGGCTTTGGACGTAAATGTTCGTGCTCAGGCTCTCAGCGATCTGCAAATTCTGGCACAGTTCGTTTTTAACAACATTATTTTTTTCGAGTTCACGTAATTTATATAATTGCATCAACATCTAAATTTTCAGGCGCGATTCCACCAAACTGAATCGCCTGATGCAGTTGGTGCAATACCTGTCCGCTGAGACCAATCTTGCGCCTTGGGATACAATCAAAGACTGGTTTGAACACACAGAGCAGAATCTGGCCAACAATCCTGTGTTGGGCTTCTTGTACAAGGTTACATAGTTTTTGTCTATAAATTTCATTTGGAATTGGGAAAATATGATATAAATTTCTGTCAAATTTTTCAGCGTTGGTTACTCAACATCCACATTCCCGTTTATGACGCGTTGGGCTGGGAGTCGACCAGCAATAGTTGGGATGAAAAGTGGGTCACAATTTACAAAAAAAGACTTTCTTTCCCTTTCCCTTTTTTAAAAAAGAGAATTTCCCACTTAGAATCTTGCGTTCGTACATTGTGTCGCGGACATGCGCTCTGGGTCACGCTGACTGCGAGACAGAAGCACAGACCAGATTCACACAGTTCATTGACTCGTGTGACACAACGGCGGGCAGTGGATTGGATAGTTGTACAAGGTTGGGGTGGGGGTGGTAGTGACAACTGAACATAGACACCGATATTTCAGTTGTTGATTAGTGTGATTGGATCAAACTTTGTGATAGGTTGGGTCAGGGTTTGCTGTCGCCCAGAATTATCAACAGGAAGGACGTGTCTCGAGAATGGATAATTATCATAACCTAATCCCTTCGAGACCTCGCTCTTCTATGTTCTCCGAGCAGCTCAGCTAGTCCACGAGCTGCCACCCGAGTTTCAACTTTGTTCGAAAAGATTTTGAAATACATCACCAAATCATTATCAATTGCAGTGTTCCCGACGCCGATCTGCAAGAGGCCATATTCTGCACGGGTGTTCGCAACGCTCCGGTATTCGACGGATCATTCAATCGGCTGTTCACTATATTCAAGTCCGAGGCCACCATTCGTCCATTGACTGATGTCGCTGTTCGATTATTGAATGGGCTCGCATGCACACAACGACCGTTGCAATTGCTCAGGTATATATACAGTAGGCATGATGGGTCACGTGGCCATCTGGTAAATTCGCACTGACGATGTCCTGGTGAATCATCCGCCTGTGCCGTGAGAAGGGACGCCACGGACGAAGCTCACGGCTGTTCGTGCACAACAGTGATGTTTCACGCGAGCATAAAGCGCCTCGTATGTGTTTTGAGGGCACGTGGTCATCTGGTGAATCTGCACTGATGATCATCTAGTCCACCGTTAGTCTACGAAAGCAAGTCAAAATGGGCAACAAAAATTAATTCACAACACATCAGGGCAGTAGACAGGTTGTGGAGACTGTTTCCCGGTGCATTCACTGCACCGACGATGATCTACATAATTCACTGCTTCGCGTCTGATTATTAAGGCTGATCAACAGCCAATCAGCACGCGAGAATTTGTTCTTTGTTCTCTGAGAGAACGAAGTATAGTTGGGCCTTTACGCTCCAATTTATGCCTGCAGATTATACTTGTGGGGCCAACAACAACGTCAGCAGGCAGCCACCATGCCCGCATTGCAACGCAATCCAACCGCCCCCGGAGTGTTGTGGGACAACATGAAGAAGTCACCTGATAAAGTGGCACAGGACAAGGAGACGTTGCCGGCTTATGTGGACACCGTTAGCAAAGGATGGCAGACGGGAAATGAGACGATGAATGTGCGTGATTGTGCTTATTTGGTGATTGTGGTTGAGGTATTTTTAGATTTATCCAAGAGTACGATCATTGGTAACTCTTCATCCAACCATAAATTGACCAGTGTAACAGTTGTTAACGAAAAGCTGTTCCGCCGTGCAAAATTCAGCGGCACGAAGAAATCTTGAAACATCATGAAAAGGAAGCGTCAGGCAACCAATACAAGTCCGCGCTTTGCCGACCACAAAGTTTGAAAGTATCTGCCACAGCAATTAAGCATTTTTGACAAAAAACGGCCTCCGGTTGGTGCGCTGCTGCTTTTTGAAGATCTGACCCAGAGACCATCACGAAACCAAACCTCGATACATGTAATTGAAACATCACCCATTTTGCAGCTGGACTGGCTGGAATCGGTGCTTCAACCCTACAAAGATATGGTGGCTGACATTCGTGCCAAAGTGCAGGCACAGATTGAGAAATGGAAAAGCGAAAAACAATCAATTGAACCGTATCTGACCAAGAAACAATTTGCGGGTGATATTGAACAGTAGGAGACTTTCATTACCATAAGCGATATTGTACTCCTTGACTCAGTATACTAGTGTTTGTTCTCCAATGCATGATTTTAATATTATTACTGGGGATAATAACAATAATAATAAATGTCAGGTTAATTAGACATGTTCTTTGCAGTTATGCAGCACAGTACAGTCAGGGTTGGGCAAAAAAACGACGTCGTTTTTTCTTAAAAAAAACGACGTTTTTTAAAAAAACGCCTGGGTCGCTTTTCGTTTTTTTAAATCCTGAATTTCCTTGATTTTCCCTGATTTGTCAGGGAAAGTACCCTGATCATCAAGGAAAATCAATTTTTTTGTCCCATTTTTTTCAAAAAAATTTTCCACCAATTTTTACTTTTTCGAGATACGTCGATATACGGAGTTTGACTTTCAATGATGACCCCGGCCAAAGTTGGTCCCATGATGCGGGTCTAATATGGGATCTTAACAACTCGCTAGAAAAGGGTTGACACTCATTTATTTTGCCTCAGAACACATAGAATTACTTCAATTAACCACGTTTTCTTCCCAACATGAGCGTTTTCCAATTTTTTGAGGGCATATTTTGGTCATCTGGGCGCTTTAAAAAAAACGTTTTTTTAAAAAAAAACGTTTTTTTTTAAAAAACGATTTTTTGGAAAAAAAACGTTTTTTGCCCAACCCTGAGTACAGTACCTGGGACACTTCCAACATGCTATTTTTTGGAAAGATCGTGTTTGTCATTTTCTACACGAGATTTTCGGGCATTCAAACAGTCAGCCACGTATTCAATAGTATATGAACGCAGCAGCGCTTCGTCACCATGGCGTGTTATTGACGCGTTATTCTGCGTCCGTTTTATTGAACAACCACTTATGCCACCGTAACCTTGTCACGTGTGCATGGCGTGGCAGAAAGTTTTGCCAAGGTGTCAAATCCGCATACATGAATTCATGATCAAATCAGTTTCGGATAGAATTTTCTTCAAAATTTGATCAAATATGTTGACAAGTTACCGAAATATCACCATCTCATTCCTCCTGCCGTTATTGGCTGTGCTGCTGTGTGACGTGGCTTGGATGCCGCTGGCTAATGAACAGGATAAAGGTGAGACACGCGCATCACAAACTGTTACCCTTCAGGTCTTAATACAATCGCCAGATGAAAATTATTTATTTTGGGTGACCCGCACTTGGACAGTTTTCATATTCGTGTGAACTCACTGGTTTTACTCGCTTTGCCCAGCTTTTCCGTAATATTCAGACCTCAATCGCCCTGTAATCCTCGTGATGCAATACAAAGATCCCCAAAAGCAGCTGATTGAGATCGATGCTGTCGCCGGTACAGCGACTGTGAGGGAAGATGTTGCGATTGACGTGCCGGCCAGCATCTCTGCCACCGAGTATGATGAGCACGATACACCATCTTTCATCTGGACGGGAAAAAAGCTCTACGTGTTGACAGGTTGGTTTTGCAGGTTTTTTTAATTTAGCTCTTAGATGCTCTCCCAAAAAGTGTGAAAAAATATTGTCATGGGGTCCACTGGCGAAGTGTACGACGACAACAGGAAGACTATTTATTCATGGTACATGTACATATCTGTTCATTCAACACTTGCACCCACATCGGTCATTTATTTTAAGGCTTACATGTCGTGCCATCTACTCAGATCGTAGGCCTCGTCTTCAACTGACCACCCCTAACGTACTCTGTATGTGTTTCTCGCGCTCATTTAGGGCTGCTTTATATGACGACCAAAGTTGACAACTAAACAATTGGCCCATGTTTAGAGTAGCGAATCGAGGTACTTCCCGGGATCTTTTATTCTCCACTCCGTAAAACCAATCACAATAATGATCCAATATCATTTCAAGTGCACATCATAAATTGGTGACGTCATAAATTCCACGTACAATTTGCCAATTCACTACTTCTTTCCCCTTTAGTGAAAAGAAATGACTCATCGAATGAAGCAGCTTCTGATTTTATGTTCCTTAGCCAGCTAATCCTTTCGTAGGCGGACCGGTTTGACTGAAATTTTTTGTTTCTTGGCAATTTGGCATCTGCGTGAACTCAGTCTGAATAACGAATGGCAATATTTCCGACGTCGTTGTACCTGAAAAACTAAGAGAAATGTTTGAGACACGCCATCTTGAATTTCCGCCTTTCCCTTTCAATGCGAAATTTCAATATCACATCTTTCTGGATCCAAAATTTGCCTTTATCGTCTATTCCATACAAATGCCACGCAGGTACAAAATCCGTAGTGTAAACACTTTAAAAATCTGCACTGCACTAAAAAGGCACTGAATCAATGAAAGAATATCACAATACCCTTGTAACCATATGCGATTTTTTGTGAAATATAAAAACTCACGATTCAATGAGAAACTCAATCATACCACCTGCTCAATTAAACAAACACAGATATATGAGCATTCCACCACATTTAGTCCAACTGAACTGTTACAATGACATCCGAAACAAATCAAAAATGCCCTATTCAAGTTCACTGTCGTTTGTACACTACGTTAAAATGATTTTCTTTTGTATTTTTTGTACAGTAATCACGCCTATGAGTCATTCTCGGTGTCATCCAGTATGTTGTCCCAGCCGGGTTCCAATTCCATTGCCTCAAATCCAAACTCATCCTGTTGTTGAGCATGTTGCATCTGTACAGCCGGCTGCATTTGTGCGGCCGGTTGCATTTGGGCGGCCGGTTGCATTTGGGCGGCCGGTTGATCTACACCGTCGGCTGGATCGTTCTGCATTTGATCGCAAATTAACAGAATTTTTTTGTGTTTTTTGTGTTTTTTTTCTTTACCAACAGGAAAAATCAGTTATAAAAGAAGAATTTAGACTTCAGTTTACGTTTTACATTTAAATTGAATGATAAATACCTCTTGTGCGCCTCCGATATGTTGTGGCGCGCCATGACCGCCGGCACCATGACCGCCATGACCATTCGCCTCAGGCGCATTCTGACCACCCCTGCCACTGCCGCGGGCGCGACCACCCCTGCCTCTGCGCGTAAAATTGCGCTGCTGAACCATGACCTGGACATGGGTTTTTCCAATTTATTTCATAATTAAAATCCACAATAAGATTTATGCCAACCATGTTGGAAATCATTTGTAGGCTGTGCATTGACGCAGCGGCCGCTCGAGTCAAATTCGTGATAGAATAGTTCAATGAGCGACCCATGCCGCGTCCACGACGACCACGGCTGCCGCGACTGTTATTGTTCACCGGATTCACCATTGTGATATTTAACGGACTTGAATTTGAATCGCAACGATTATTCGCACAAAATCCAGAATGATTATGCCACGACACAAATGTACACACGACAACAATTCCATGAAACATTTGAAACATTCAGTCTGATCCACGCGTCATCATTTATACAATCAGCATTCATTACGTCATATCGACACGTTGTACACACGAAAGTACATCAAACATTCATACAATAAAATGCCACATCACATTTGGATACACGTCATGTACCATCTACGCATTTATGCAGTTATTCTCACAAGGTATCTCAATGCTCATTTATCAATCAATCATTTGCACACAATAGCATCTGATACACAGTTAACCACATTCATTTATTCAACATTTGTTCGGTGTACATTCACACATACATATAATGCATCAGGTATGGAATGAATATCAATGTGGATATCACAATTTTTTATTTGGGCGCCCTTTTTACATTTTTTTTTATTTTTTTTACATTTTTGTATTTTATATTTTTTTTACATTTTTATATTTTATATATTTTTTTTAACATTTTTTGTATTTTATATTATTTTTTTTAACATTTTTACATTTTTTATTTTTTTTTTACATTTTTGTATTTTATATATTTTTTTACATTTTTTGCTTTTTTATATTTTTTTTTACATTTTTATATTTTATATTTTTTTTTACATTTTTGTTTTTTTTTTACTTTTTCTTCTCTTGTCATCAATCCAACTTTTTCGTGACGTGCTCCAAACTGCGCGTCACGACACGACCATCAATCAATCGCAATTTCACACTTTTCGGTGGCACCAATTCAATGACTTCACCTTCGACTTCAAACTTGACGTTTAATTTCATTTTGCGTCCTTCTTTCAACGACGGGTCCATCATCCAAACCTGATCTCCTGGTTTCAAATCACAACTCTTCGGATGTCTTTGAATAATCTCCGTTGTCTTTTGTTGTGCTTTCTTTGTTCGTTTATTGATTTCATCCCAGTCTGGACGATTACTCGACACCCCATGTTCATTTCCATTCGTGCTGAATATTTTACCGGTTTCAATCTCGAACGGCGACTTACCGGTCACTGAGTGAGGTGTAGCGTTGTACGCTGTCACAGCATCATCCAAGTATTTGTGCCAAACAGCTGGTGTCTTGTTGTCACCGTCCAATTTTTTGGCGAGTATCGATTCCAAAGTTTCAAGCACGCGCTCGACGGGACTATTGCCCTTGTGATTGTACGCCGTAGTTTTGTGATGTTTCACACCGTAATCGCTCAACTTTTGTTCAAATTCCTGACTCACAAACGCTCTGCCGTTATCTGTGACGATCTCGAACGGCACTCCAGCTTGACGCACAATTCGATCAAACAATCGAATCGCTGATTTGGCATCGTTGGTTTGACATGGCAATGCTTGTAATTTTCGTGACATTGCATCGATTCCAGCAATCACATAACGTTTCGAACCGTACGCGGTGAACGGTGAGAAATCAATGTGCCAACGCATGAATGGCTCTTTCGGGGGTGGTCGACATGAATATGGCAGTTTCTTTGAGCTCATATCACGTCGTTGACATTCATGACAACGAGCGCAGTAATCCTTGACATCCGCAGTCAAAGTTGGCCAACTGTAAAACGGCTGAATGCGCTGTACTGTTTTCAGCCAGCTTGCATGTCCTGCAAATGAACCCTTGTGATGCCGTTCAATAATCCGCTGTTGCATCTCCTTGTCTTCAACCGTCGTTTTGAACCCAACCTCCGATTCTTCCGTCATTTTGTTACTCATCGATCTGTTTGCAATGGTGAGTACCCTCCAGGTTTCTTTGCATTCATCTTCACTGCTCGGCTTTCCAGGTATCGGATTCCTGGACAAAACATCGGCAACAATGTTGCATTTGCCTTTCACATACTTCAACTCCACATCGTATTGCTTCAGCAACAACGTCCATCGGTACAATTGGGGTTCTGGATTGGTTTTGTTGAACAACGCAATGAGTGGCCGATGATCCGTGAAAATGACGATCTTCTCGCCATAAACGTACACGTGGAACTTTTTCAACGCAAATATCACGGCAACGGCTTCCAATTCCGTAACACTGTATTTTCGTTCGGCCTTTGTCAATGTTCGACTCATCAAGGACACTACTTTGCGTTCACCTTGATCGTTGTCTTGTTCCAACATGGCGCCCAGACCGCTGAAAGACGCGTCTGTGGAAATGAAATACGGCCTTCCGGGACAGGGCATCGTCAACGCCACAGTCTCACTGCACAACTGTCTGGTTTTTTCAAACTCCAGCGTGTCAGCAAAATTCCAGGGAATCTTATCCTTCAGGTGCTTCAGTTTCGCCACCAGCTCACGCATTGGACTCAACGTTGCAGACAGATTCGGCAGGAACCGACCCAAATAGTTGACCAGACCCATGAAACTCAACATTTCCGCTTTGGTCTCCGGTTTCGGGAATTCCTTAATCGCGCGTACTTTTTCCGGATTTGGAGCAATTTGATTTGCCGTCACGATGTGGCCAAGGTACTCAATTTGTTGTTTGAAGAACGAACATTTGGTTGGATTCAATCTCAGCCCAGCACCAGCCATCGATTCAATGACTGCCGCTACATGACGCATGTGATCATCGAATGTTTCTGACATCACCAGGACGTCGTCGAGATACACCAAACAGTAGCTTCCTTTCACATGATCAGCCAGTATTTCATTCATCATTCTTTGGAAGGTGGCCGGTGCATTTTTCAGACCGAACGGCATGCGAAGGAATTCGAATAACTGATTCAAAACCAAGAATGCCGTCTTCTCCCTGTCTTCGGGTCTCAGCTGAATGTTGAAATACCCGCATTTCACATCCAGTGACGAGAAGAAACAACGACCACGAAGGCAATCAATCAAATCATCGATGCGCGGAAGAGGATATGCGTCGCTTTTGGTCTGATCATTCAGTCGCCTGAAATCCACACAAAATCTCCAACTGCCTTCCTTCTTCTTTGCGAGCACAATAGCTGAAGCATATGGGGACTTCGATGGTTGAATGACCCCCTGATCCAGCATCTCTTGAATCATCTTCTGAACTACTGGCTTCAGGTGGAATGCCAAACGACGTGGTTTTTCACGAAATGGTGGATGACCTTGTGTGTCAATGTGATGTTGTACTTTTACTTTTCCAATGTCCCTGACGTTCTGGCACTTGCCAGGCTGATACGACGTGCTGAATGCATATTTACGACGCAGTAACATCTCCCGCACTTGTTGCAATCGCACTTTCCTGAGATCTTCAATGTGTAGTTGTTTGATGAATTCGTCATCCGACCAGAGATCTTTATTTTCGACTTGTGGACCGGACACTATGTCAATTCCGCCGACAATTTGCTCTCCTTTATCATCGCACAACAGTACACGCACTGTCTCATCGTCGGCTTCAAGTCCTGGGCATGTCGCTCTCAGAGTGTCAAACCAAGATTGATCGTCATCCTTAATACAGGCCCGTTCATCTTTTTCTGTGGAAGCGTTGCGACTGATCTTTTTACTGCAATGTGCGGTCAGTATTGTGCCGCCAGCACCGATCAATTGTACGCCAAGTTCACGCAGACTGCCGTCACTGACTACCAACTGATAATCCATCGTGTCTTTGGTAACAAAGAACTTGCAGTCTTGCAATGTGACACCATCCAGCTCCAAACTTGCAAACACAATGCCCTCAATGTTCAACTGTGTTCCTCCAGCACCTTCAACTTTAGAATTTTCCAAATCCGGTTCGACTATCAATTTCAGAGATCGTGCCAACTCCGGAGTCAAAAGATTCACATCTGCACCTGAATCCAGACGCGCCGAATACACAGCATAACCAGCAACGCGAGGCACATTTGAATCTATTGATGACGTTTTGGAACTGTGAGGAATTCGTCTTGATGTTTCATCATTTTGCTCAATCATGTTGCTCAATTCCTTGCCGATAGGCGGAGAACTTCGCAAACTTGCCTCTATGCCTGCATTTTCAATTGCAATTCTGCCAAAACGTTTTGGTTGGTTGGTTGGTTGATTGTTACGGCCCTGTTGCGGGACAAATGGTGGTGCATTTGGATTGAAAGCTGTTGGCTGGAATGCATTTTGGTTAGAATACTTTGGACGAAACATATTGGGCGCCCTCCAATTGGTTTGATTACCACGTCCACGGTGATTGTTGCTGTAGTTGTTGTAACCCTGATTAAGGAAACCGTTATGTCCAAATCCTTGATTCTGACTGTTGTTGTTCCGATATCCACCACGGTTACCCTTCCGCTGATTTGTATCGCGGTTACCGCTCTGCTGAAAATCGCCACCGTGATTGAATGGTTTGGATACATTCTGTGTGAATTGGCCAGTTTGTTTGTCAATCTTCATCAATTCACAAAGTTTGAACGCCTCATCCTCAATATGAGCAATTTGTTTCATTTCATGAAATGTTTTGTTTTCAGCCATGGCGACAAACATCTTTCGTTTAATAGATTCATGGTACAATCCGTCTATGAAAAACTTGCACATCAAAGTCGCCATTGCATGATCTGTTAACGGGTCTTCAAGGCTACTTGCGGATCTTAATGTACCCTCCAACAAAGCAGCGTATTCTCTGACCGACTGATCTTTTGTCTGTCGAATAATCAGCAACTCTTTCGCAGATCGTTTCTCATAGAATTTGTCGCCATATCTTTCGTCAAGAAAAACGAATGTGTTTGACAGACTCTCCTTGACCGATTTCGGCTGCTTGTCGTACAGCACTGCGGCCTCACCTGTCAAACAATA
Organism: Rhynchonema sp. JSB1_4; assembly: GCA_030248065.1. Lineage (NCBI taxonomy): Eukaryota > Metazoa > Nematoda > Chromadorea > Monhysterida > Xyalidae > Rhynchonema > Rhynchonema sp. JSB1_4. The sequence continues at coordinate 16,442 of JASAMV010001931.1, forward strand.
TCGCACATGCATCAGTTTTGTTGTATCGTCCGCATTGCTCTTGTTGATTTTGTTCTGGACGAAATCACGCCAGGCTGAATAGCTACCTGTTTTGCCATCAAATTTAAAATCGCCTGACATCAAGTTCGAGCCATCAGTTTTCTGTTTATCACTCAAATTTTCAATCACTTTCATTTGTTGTTTCATCAATTCAACCAGCGTGTTCATTTCGACTGTACCTGTGCCTTTATCGGGATTGGGCACCACTGGATCTGAAACTCCACCTGCGGCTGCAAAACGTTTTTCCGTAGATTCTTCCTTGGTATTGTTGAACACCAGACCAGAGTCAAGCAACAAATTTATGCTGGATTCAGAATCGTTATCATGCCCATGGGTATAACGTTTTTTGACTGTATCCTGCACTTGCACTGAGTGAACTCGTCTGCGGCCTGTGTAATGGTTGGCAGTCGATAAACCAAAATTGCTGCCTTGTTTGTCAGTGCTTCTAGGATGTACCATCTTGGCCGGGCATAATATGTTTTCTGTGCGTGGTACATCGAACTGAGACGGTCCAAAATGCATCTTGTCTTTTCGGTTCTTTGACAATGATGTCTGAGACGGAATCAGTCCTGGCACTGGTATGTCGTCAATTGGCCAGTCTAGGATACAGTCATTGTTCTGATTGCTTTCGGTCTTCATTTGAACCATTTTTGACGGTACACACTTTTCAATATCGGTCTTTCTAATCCTGGCCCTGCCTTTTTCGACTGTGACACGTAGCTGCTGTGACGTCATCTCTGTCGACTCACAGTCTGTGACTGTTTGTTCCTCACCGTCATGACTACTGATCACTTCGGCCATATCCGGTATATCGTAGGCCTGCTGTTCGTCATCTTCATTCATGTCATTTTCGGCACAATTCGGTTTCTTGGATGATTCATTGAGATCGACCAACACCACCGTCGAATAGTCGAGTTCGCGCTGAATAATCTGGTTTGATGTGTATTTGAACTGAACTTTGGAATATGATTTGAAGATTTCGGATACGATCACTCGAAAACCGCTCATCACAATTTTCCAGTCAGCGTCCAAATTTGGTAGGTCGAGCGACAGATAATCGAGCGACGGATCTGTGATAATCAGGGACTGCAAATTTGCATACATTTCCACTCCAACAATACGATTTGGCTTATCTGACATATCCCGAATCATTTGTTGCATTGCGTTGTGATCGTGATAGACATTGCCCAACTTTTCGTCTTCGTCGATTTCTTTCCCATCCCCATTGCAAGCGACGGTTCGACGCAAAACAGTAGACTTTGTTTCGGTCGACGTCGTCATGCTGACAGGTCACACCAGTAGCGAATCGAGGTACTTCCCGGGATCTTTTATTCTCCACTCCGTAAAACCAATCACAATAATGATCCAATATCATTTCAAGTGCACATCATAAATTGGTGACGTCATAAATTCCACGTACAATTTGCCAATTCACTACTATAGGCAATAAAACACATGAAAATATGCCTTTTTACCTTAAAAAGGTCACAAAATAACGAAAAAAAGTGAAAAATAAAAAAAAAGTGGACTTACTTTTTAAAATTTTAAAATAAAAAAAGTGGCCAACTTTTTTTTAAAAAAAAAATTTTTTTTTACAAAAAAATTTTTACTTTTTTTAAGCCAACCCTGGTGACAGGAAGCCCGGCTAGACTATGACATTTTATTTTAATTGTAAAAAATTATTCAGGTTTTGAGGAAAAGTGTCCATTCCAGCTGGCTGCCTCTTGCGCACAGAGTTCATTTTCAATTTTTTATTTGGTGCGGATTTTGTTCAAAAACAGCAGTCCATTAGAGTGCTGATGTTATTATTGTCCGCATAATTTGCTCAGGAAAGTTTACACAATTGATGAAGCATTTCCTTTTTGATGGTTTGTTACAGAAACACAGTTCACAAATTGGAACCAGTGCAAGGTTCTGATCCGAAAGTGACCAACAACGAAAGTAATCAAAAAGGCCACAACGTTTCTCACCTAAACTGGCTTGATTCAGCGGCACTTTCTCCGTTTCACAATGTTTCAACGTGTGGTCGACGCGCTGTGCGATCTCCTGCAGTTCGGAATACTGGTACGCGTATAAAATTAGTAAAACCATTAGATTCGCACGCGTATAAGGACAGTATCAACAACAAACGCTTCTACATATAAATCAGGCCAGATCCAGTTATCTTGAGACACGCATGCCAACCCATACCTGCACCTGCAATTTTACTCGACTACGACTACCCGGGAACAACTTTCACTGAACAAAATGCACATGAGCACGGCATGAAAACTACAAATGTTTTAACATCAGACGTCAAGTATACCTCCTGCTGTTTGAGCAATTGCTGCTCAACATTGATGGCCAGTTTCTCCAATTGAGCGGTCGATTTGCTGCTGGACGCTTGGTCGGTTGGCATCGGACTCTCGTCGACCACACGGGTTACGGTGAATCTGTGATAATGCAATGGAAGAGAAAATTCATGTGATACATAAACACGGTTTTACTGCGCGAGCACGGGAACTGTTCCCTACGGCTAACTGTCTTTGCGCACTAGCACGCTAATGCTAATTTCTACTCTGTTGTAGGTAGGAATGCTGGCATTTGGTGAAACATGAGAGCGCAGGCAATGGGCGGCGCAACGTTATGAGCCGAAAGAATATCAAAATGGGCAATCAGCCGGACTCGATCCTGGTCGAACGAAAGAATGTTCAAACATCAGCCAACCAGCCACGTGCGCACTGGCTGGCACGGCAGTGCAATGCGCATATGGGGTCAGCTGGGTTACACTGAGCTGGTTAGTGGTGAAAAAATGAGGAGCCCGACCAGACCAATTGCCAGTTTAAAACTGCATCATACTATCTGCACCATAGTTCACAACAACAAACGACACGCACAACAGCCACGAGGACTCACGAATGAACGCTCACGGATCGTCCACGGCCAATTAGTGCGCTAATAAACCAATGAAATCAAATTTCAATGAAAAAATAATTGTTCGATCATGGGGCAAAGCTCTTTAACTGTCAAAGTAAAGAGAGCGGAGTTCGAAAATTTGGCAGAATTTCAACTCAGTACATTCTGACTTTACTATGTGCACTGCTTGTGGTGGCTCTCCGCCCTCGCTATGCACAGATGTGACGAAACTCTGCTTATGAGTTTGCACGCAGTGATGTTACAGACCAACAATGAGATCTGCTGGTGGGGCTTTCTGGAGGCAAATTTGCCAGAGGCGTTCGCACTGACGAGCCCTGGCGCCTCGGTCTGCCTGCGAAAGCAGGGCGAAACAGACCAACATCACTGCACTCAGTACATGGCAGTACGATTCTGACATGTCTCAAATTATCTCATAATTACTCCCAAAAAAAAAGCCAAACGAAACTCACTTTCTCTTCGTGCCCGCAGCTGGTGGTGTTAAGAACGGAGGTCTGCTGCTACTCGACGCTTCTGCTGCGTTGGATGGCTGTAAGTACGCAAAATGATGTTTCAAACATTATATGTAGAAGTGCGGTACGTGTTGAATAGTAATGTCGAGCGTGTGGGCACTACAATCCCTCTTAGATACACACAGACGGACTACACGACACACACACGCGCTATTTCTATTGTAGTTCACGCATGTGCGCGTATATCCTACTGACGCAAATGGCCAACAGCGTTCTGTGAAATGCACGTGGTTTGCTAAACTACAGCGTAACGAGGAGCAGCCCCAAATGAGCCTAAAGAATTGTTTTCAGTGTCATAACACACTTGGATGGCGCGACGAATACGTTAACGGCGACCGACCACATAAAACTCCACACCCGGTCTTGTAATTATGCTTCTTTCACTTAATCTTCTTATTTATGTAATTATTGAGTGGGTGTCGACGCTATAAACTAACTAACCGACCACATACGATCTGCTGCGTAACGCCGGTTTCACAATGCATGTGGATTGCAGGTTAGGGTGTTTGCCAAGTGGAACCGTTTCGTCCGCTGCTGCATGCGAAAATGCCTGACCCGTCACCCGCACTCGCGGGCACTGTGAAACCGGCCTTAGCGCGAAATAAGCTTACATACGGTGAGTGCATTAGAATAAGCCGAAGCAAAGCTCAAGCGTGTTGCAAGTTGCAGAGCGTTGGTGCAGAACCGGGATCAAGCTCAAACGGAGTGTATAAAAGTAGTTTCCACCTGCCACCCACCCACCCCGAGTGTGACAGTGTGCGGCATCCTAAGTGCCTCGGTGTGTCGTCTCCTGGCCTCCTCTTTTCTCGCTTCATCACTGATTTTCTCGTGCAGCAATGCGTTCAGCCGACGTTTGGTCACGCTGCCAAGCAGGATCATGGATTCTGCAATTCGCAATCATTTGAATTGTACTGAATGTATCTATGCCCATCAATCAACGTGCTGGTTTGTCCAGTTTCGCCCTTTTTTACAAAACGTGGTGCGGTTAGTGTGAGTGGACCAGATAGGTATAAATCCACATAAAATGGTTGTTTCGCTTCATGACGTACGCTTGCAATCAATTTTCAAAATAACAAAAAAACAATGATTCGCAAAATAATCGATAATAAGCTTGGTGATCGGATCAGATCTGCCCCACTCAATGGTTACCAAAAGATCAATTGAAATTACAAGGACATCTCTGATCAACAACCAAAAAACGAGAGCCAACCAGTGCACCAATCCAATAACAAACAAACGTACGATCATGGTCCACAATCGGGAACGCGCGTAATCGAGGCATTTTCACCAATAAATCTTGTACATCGCCATAGGTGCTGTCTCGACTCACAAAGTTGACATCGCGAACCATGATGTGCTCAACGTGTGCGTTGTGCACACTGCAACACTGATTATTAGTACTGCACGTATAAACATCGTCAACGCTATTTAAAGCGTAATACAGTCCATTCTCTATAAGTGACATTATCAGGACGGGCCCATTCATTTTCTGTCACTATAAAGGATCTTCACTTTGCAGAGTGGTAGGTAGCCACAAGGTTAACGGCAAACCGGGAATCAAAATAGCGCTGAAAAAATCCAGCTATAGGGAAGCTACAGCAACATGAGCTCAGTTTCGCAGCTGGCAGAATAGTGAAACATTCTGACGTGGCTGCTGATTTGGGAAATGTTACATGTTGAAGAATACAAAGTGGAGCATGAAGATTCTCTTTCTATTCGTTTTGAATACATCTCGACCTCAACTAGATGTTCAGTTATAACACGGGGCTGCTTGTTTCATTGGACCAAGGAAAACAGGAAACACTATAAATGTCCAAAACACTCCTACTAAAAAGACACGAACCATGCCTCTCTTTTAGTCGATAACCTGAATGTCCAAAAGCAAAAAACATCTATCCGGTGAAGAAAAACGAGACCAACTCTGAATTAGTGGACGGAATGTCGGGCAAATAAGGCAGATGCTTGATTTTGATCATACTGTCGTAGATGGAAGGTTGAAAGTACGCACTCACCGCATTCGCTAATAACACTGCGATCTGAAAGAAATGGGTTGTATTCGCACATCAGTGGCGTGGAAATAAAAAGGTGAATGTGGGCCAGTAAAGTTACTGGGGCATACACCTCGGATACACTCAATTTTCCCGCCTATCCTACACTACCTCCAGTAATTTCCACGACGGGGACTAATTCCCCAATTTTTACATAAAATAAACAGTTTTATTCCTAAACTGGGCATATTCAGGCCTAAATTGGTCAATTTATGAAAAGAATAGATTGCTCTCCAAAATTCGGTCTTTCGTGACTGCACCGATGGTACCGTTCGGTTCGGCCTTGCCCTAGTCAGATCACGTGACATTTCGAGGTTTACTGATAGCCATTCATTTCATGAAAGTTTGAGAACCTAAGAAATTACGTGATTTTCATCATTGAGCCTGTGGGAAACAGCTGCCTGCTGGTTAATAGATGTGGAGATATCCTGAACGACAAGGCTCAAGCGGCGAGGTGACCAAGCCAGGACCGAACCGATCAACAAGATTGCGGCGGGCCACATTAAAATTCGAAAATTTATTCAAAAAATACACGAAACATGAACGACAACCAACCATAATCGGTATGATGTACTGTAATTGTCCGGTCATCTCAAACACAATCACGCACACAGAGATCGTGTGCGTGACACCACCCGTAAAAGCAGCAGCACCTGCGAATCAGTGACAAAACCTAGATTTTAGTTTTTAGTGCCGCATGTAGCAGCTAAGGCCTGACGGGTCCTATTGCAACACGCACGTACCAAGCTTTCAGCTTGACCGAACAGTGCATGTGCGAATGATGCTCATACCATGAGCCCTAACATGAAACAAAACGAAGAAACGTGCCGAAAACCAGCACAACCGAACCCACCAACAACCGAATATCCACCCGGTGTGACCAGCTTTGTTGAGTCATACCACCATCGGACGCCACTCGGGAACCACGCAGCCATGCTCTCACCGATTAGACGACCGAAACCAGCACCTGTATTGAAAATGTGACAAAAAGTGAATTTATTATTTGCTATAACTTCTGCAACAGAATTTGGCATTTTGTTCAATTGTTTCGTGGAAAAACATCCCGAAAACCTAGCTCAAAATTCAGTGCACAGGCCTTCTAGTGTCCACAACGCACTGGATGTCCATGCACACGGTACTAATATCAGAGTTTGATCACAAATCACGTACCAATTACAAATGCCGGAATGAAGACACCCGCAGGAATGGGCAACGTGTTGGCCAGCGCAGCCAGGAAGAACTGAAAAATGAAAATATCGAAGAAAAGGCCGGCGAAATTTGGCGCACAAGATAATTACGGTCACATGTGTATGACGTTTTCTCTTTTTTTTAGCATACAGGGTGAACGTGCATTGTTTCGGTAAATTTGCTCCACAAAGCTTTCATTGTGCATGGAGCATTCGTTTGTCTGTGTATCTACATACATCGGCAGCGTTGAACCGTTATTATACAGCGTTCACACGTCTTAGGAACTCTTCTTTCGACGAATTTCCAAATTCTTGAAACAACAACCAAAGGTCACTCACATAAGTGACACAGAAGAGCGATAAGTTGAGGAAAATATTGGTTTCGCCGTGACTCGACCAAATCATGGACATGTTGCGTTCAGCGCCCGTCAGCATGTCTGGATTCTGCCAGGAAAAGTTCGAAAAGAAATGCGACAGACAATGACGAAAGCCGACCTGAAATAGAAGGGGGGCGGTGCGGAGAATTGGGACACAAAACAAGCAAAAGTCAATCAAGAATGTTAGTACCGCGTGAATGAACATAAAGCTTGTTGTTATGCACACAGGCGGCTACTTGCTGTCCATCTTGTGGTACGAGAGTTTTATAAACACATGACTGCGAGATCCAATAAAAATGGGTCATAACGGACGCAGAAAATATTTAGTGTACCCACCTCTCCGCCAATGTACCTGCCAAACCCGTCAGGAAACGTGAGCGTTGTGGTGATGAGTGCTGCCACACCCGGATAGATGAGAATACTGCAACAAACTACCGTCATGTTTCATATTAGTGAAATTAAGAATGTCACTGTCGCACTTTTCTTATACGCACGGCATCAACAATTATGTTGAATTTTTCAACAGCCAAAATCGTCTCACCTTCGTTTCATGATCTTTTTGAGCAATTTGCATGATCGCAAGAACACGACGATGCTGCGATGCGTGTAGATGAACAACGCTGCGCCGATACCGGACAGAATTCTGGTGGTTGGGAAAAATTTTATTTCTCAACCAAAACATTTATGCAAAAATAAATTTACAGAAGTTTTTAAAGAATAAAGGCAAACTAAACTAAAACCACGCCAACACGAGCTCGATTTCGGAGTTGGCAGAATAGTGAAACATTCATACGTGGCTGCTGATTTGGGAAATGTTACACGTTGAAGAATACAAGGTGGAACATGATGATTTTATCTTTCTATTCGTTTTGGACACACCACCTTCAAAGTCGAGCTCACGTTTATGTGGTTTGCCTTTACATACCCCATAGCAGCGAATACCACCAGTTCCTCTGTGTAGAATGGAGTGTCAGAATTGAAAAACGTGCGATAATGAGCGTCAAGTGATACTGAAAGGAAACAACATTTTGCCGCGAATTTAGAATATTTGTGCCGTGCGAACAGCAGGACCTGTATTGCGTTCACGATGGCTCGCCCAGCAGAGGGCCGTCAGTTACGGCGCGAGATATGACCCCAAACAGGCATGATTAAAATGCAGAGAGCTGGGAATAAACAATTTGTAAAAAAAGAAGTGCCAGACTCATACGCCCGGCATCAACATACCGAACATGACACCCATAATAATAGAACAGTCCCCGTCAACACAAGAACCCGATAACTGACACTGCTTGTTTTGAGCCACAGCTAATAGTTTGAAGACAACGGCACTGCACAACGCGGCGAAGAAACCGCGCCAATAGTTGCGTACGGCAAAGTAGACTGATGTAACCTCGATTGAGAACAGCACGCCTGAAAAATAAGGGTGACGAGGTGCAAACATGAAACATTCCACGTTAACAGCACGCAATGTTTCATGCTTACACCGAGCCTACATCGACCGAGCTTACGCCGACCTTTACATCCCCATCCTACCTGGCGTTTACACCATTTCGAAAATTCCACCCGTTCACCTCGAAATTACCACTCATTCTTAATCGTGACAGAAATTAGCCGCTCCCGATCATACCACTATAATCAGGGCAGACTGTACGCACATAACCCGAAAAAATCGCTGCGCAACCAACCCCCGATCGGTGCGCCAAACGTGCACGCGACACCCACGGCGCACGCAGCTGCCAGCATCTCAACATTGCGTGACTCATTCTGGTACACACCCCGGACAGACGTGACTAGTTGGCTGAGTAGCGTTGCTGCCACACTGGCCACGTGTACGAACGGGCCCTGCAATTGGATACTAATAGCGATAATCGCAGAGCCAACCCTTGATCAGTTACACCTCACCTCTTTACCAATGGGCATTCCGCTTCCAAGTGATACCGTAAGACCGATCATTTTAGCGACCAAACATCGCCAGGTCAGATATTCTTTGAGCACAACGCCACGCAGAATTGTTTTCATCTCCGGAATGCCAGAGCCTGAAAAGTTAACCTAATTTGCATATCCTGCGCTCAAAAAAACCGTCAACTCACAACATTTCCAGCGTATGACGAGCTTCCATGTAACCGAGCTCACAAGTCATCGAAATCCTCTGATACGTAAACTCTGCTCGTCAAGTTGGTAGAACTACTTATACGCACGGCAATAATATAAAAACTAACCACAAGCCTGTGGCGCCAGCCAATTGACGAACAGCGTACAGGCCAACACCAGGATTACGGTATACGACACCCAAACGAGGTAGTCGACCACAACGTGAACGTCGCGGGTCAGCACCCACAGATAGCGATGACCTGCAAGAAAGTGGATTGAAAATTTTTTGCTGAAATCGAGAATGTAAGTCTGTACACGTCGGGTCCGGCTTGGGCAATGGTCGTTTTCACAGCAAGAGAAAGAGTATTCGGTGATTTGAGCTACAAATTAGACCACACATTGTTCACGATTTCAGAACACCATGTGAGCAGGTAAAATTTGCAATGTTCTCCATAAAATGGGACTAAATATTTGCAAACATAAAGTTGCAGTCCATGACAAAGCGATCTACAAGTAGAAAATTTCGGTTTGGCAAAACTATTGTAGTTTACTCTGCCGTTAACCCAGCCATATGGCCATAAAAAGAGGCTATGTTTATTCATTGTTGCACAGAAATAATAACCAACCAGCTATCAACTGATCAATGCCTTTGTCCATCAGAAAGCTGCACAACGCCATGATCACGCCAAGCGCGGCGAGAAAGAACCAATCATCGCTCACCAGTTTCAGCCATTTCCAACAGTGACCCGCTCCTGACAAGAAATAAATATTTGCAATAAATTGTCGATTACATTAGTATTATTTATTCCATTTTTGGCAAAAAACGGAAATCGTGCTCAGTCGATGGGTTCTCCGCATCAATGCGCTAGGCCTGGGGCGGTAACCACCGAAGTGTATCATCATTGCACGTTTGGCACAGAAACACGGATGAACTTTATACTCGCCGTGAAACATAAGCGATCACGCGTGCACTGGTTGCGTAACAATTTTGCCACAAACGGGAAAAATTGATTTCCCCAAAACTTGCTCTGCAGCAGACTCTACAAGGTGTGACAAGATAACATAAATTTCGTTTACAAAATAAAATCGACTGTCTAAATTTTATGGTGTGTCGTATCTACCAATGCCCCAGAAAAGGGCACGTGATGAAAAAAGCAAGTATAGTCCAGCCACGAACTCATGAGACGACTTATTTTGAAGTTGACTTGAACGGATCCAAGAATGTTCCGGTTCCACGTATTTCGGAAATGAAAGAAAGAGAAACGCATGTATTTTTTAAAAACACGCTCTCCACCTCGGTGCGTAAATTCCCTTTTGACTCCCAAAACATTTGTGTGTTGAACGATGTTGCTGTTCGCGTAAGCACGCAACAAATTGAGGTCAGCCAGCTGGAACTTGTCATCATGTCTCTCGGCCCAATCTCTTTCTTTTGTTTGCCAAAACCCGTGTAACCGGCGCATTTTTGAATCTGGCCACGCCAGCTTTAAAAAGAGTCGTCTCATGAGCACGTGGCTGGACTATACGATCACCAAGTTTGTTACCGGCCGATGGTAAGCACGACTTTCATTGTCATGTCAAGTAGAACTCGCTAGAAAAGACTGACGCTGAGCTTTTGAATTTTTTGGCTTTCAAGTATGATTGCCATCATCATCAAACTGACCCGGATCTGACCAAACGATTTCCAAATCAGCAGCAACTTCAACAGTTATTTTGGCCAAATAAAAAAATTCCTCAAACCATCGATGGCTGTACGAATGGCTGAACGAACGCTGGTACAAATTCGATGGCCAAACAAAAACCAAGACAACAGCTAATAACACCGGAAGATGAAGAAGTGGACAAAGAAGGGTTACTGCACGTCTCAACCCAACCCGCGCACCGACGATCGCCTAACCACAAACCCGTGGAAGGAGCGCACGTCCAGTTTTGGACACTAAATGTGATCGTCACCTTCTGGGAACGGAAGCAATGAAGCCGCTTATGTGAAAGCTTAGTTTCGGTGATATGTGATATCCTTGAGATATGTGATATTATTTGAGCTTAGCTTTGAGCGGTTGTAATTGTTAGTGCAGACCGTTCGGGTCTTGACCCCGCACATGGAATTCCTTCCGAAGTTGCCAGCAGAATAATAATAATAATAATGTCAAGTATCGCCACGATGCTAGCATGCGCGGTACCAATATTCGACAAAACAAACGCCCCCCCCTGCCCAACTAACTCGGTGCACACCGTCCCTGTTTCTGTTTGTGCATTGGATCGTCTCTGACGAGCGCCCCGTTCTCGTACGTGGCCGAAAACGTCGCATCTTCAACGCCGCCATTTCTGATGTTTCGCGCCATGTCATTGCGGAAACGACCGACCAGCTGCAATCAAATCGATTCATTTGGTAAACTTGGGAGCGCAGTAAGCCTTCTTTATAGTGGATAGTTTCTTAGTTTCTGCCACTCGCCGCATGCAGCGACGGATGACTTCAGCAGAGGTTCCGCTCGACCACAACAGATCCAGGTTCTCATTGGAGGGCACACTCAATTATTAGTGCCGAGTGTACATGTTACGTGTGAGCTTTTACCGACCATGCTTATGGCTGTGGTAGCCCTGTCTGTGAAAATGTGCGCCGTTATTCGCACAGCTCTTCACATAAGACAAGATCCCTGAAACGCGAAGAAGGAAGCACTAACGTCCGTATATTCCATTGATATGACATCGTATTCCATTATTTTACAAGTACAGCTTTTCGCAATGATATACCACCAACAATAATTCAACGCGCAATTAAGAACAAAAATGCACAGAGCCGAACCAAAACCGCCGGTTTGCACTGTAAATAAGTCGGGGACACTATAGTTGAACAATGGGACACCCGAAATTAACGAATGGTCTTATGATCGGATTATGGGCGCCACTCGCTGCGGTTGCATCGGCTGACATTTATGATACCGTGTCGTGAATTGAGAACACTAGTGTCGCGCGCATATGTCACTAACGCACTGCAGTTGGCTCCAACAACAGGTACAAAACAGCTGATCTGGGTGGCGACGCAAAACACGCCATTTAGTCCGCTGAACGCTAAATATCAGGTATATGACTGTCGAAAAACAGGCTCCATACCCTCCATAGTTCTATGGCTTTTATTGTTCTGGCTCGGAAATTTTTGACGCACACCGGTAGCTACACGAATTGATGTGTTTAGCAAACTAACAATGTTGTGCTGCTGCCAGCTGCATTTAGAGTCAGTTGTTAGTTAGTATATTTGTGCCGCGGAGCAATATGCGCTTTTTTAAAGTTCTGCAGAAGTTCATCGCCGAGAAACAGCGAAAACAACGAAGTAGCTTCGCAAAAGTTCAATGTCAATTTCGCTGCATAACTGAAATCTGGTTCTGACCATCCGTATGTGTAGTGTGTACACGTGCACTGCCTGCGTCTGGGTTCAAGTTCGTTGCACCACAGGTACGTACACACGCGAAACTAATATCCTGATTTACTCGCAGTACTGCTGTCGCTAACCAGGCACTGTTTAGTTCAGGCACGACTAGCCCTCAGTGCAGAACTGTTGAGATCTCACTCACAGTGGGACATAGCGCACAAAACGAACTAACCAGACAAACTACAATATTAAACACGTGTGGTTCATTTATCATCCCTCAACCTATGCACCTATAACCGGCTCACTCGCTGTTGCCAGATGTGGTAGCTATCCAGCTGCCGAGTCAGATTTGCAAACTAAAGACTGGTATTCATTGGGGCTCTGTTCAACATTGAGAGTTCTGACATTGTGTGCCTTTAGTGTGACGTTACGTCACTGCCAGTGGCGCACGCAGTTGCAGTGTACAAAGATGTTCACTTCTTTGTGTCGATCAAACCAGTTCAAAGGTAAAAGAACAAGAAGCACCGAGCTTCCCGATCAAAAGAACACGAAATACATAAAATCTGTTTAGAAACAGCAAGCGTAGTACACAAGAACCAGCCACGCCAACGAAGTTTGCCTGGTCGGCTGATGTTTCACAGTGACAACATCCACAGACTAACGCCATTCTCTTCTGGTTCCTCAACAGCTAATGGGAACATTGTCAATATGGGCGGCGCGCTGTTTTTTCGCAGCATTTGTCGATGATGTTTCATACTGGCTGGACCACGACAATTGTCGATGGCCTCAATCGGTTTGCATAGTTGTCCATAGTGTGAGACGGATCGAAGTGGTTTGTGGCACATGTAGGGCAAATCATCCACCCCGACCATATTATCCGCTCTTAATTGCATCGTGGAGTTACGCGGGCGATAGATGGTGCTGACTTCGCATTCGTAGATTGTGTCAAGACTTTGCATGCTCATAGTTTATTTTCGTCGATCCAAGATACAGGGAACATGCGTAAACAACAGATCAAAGGGGTTCGGCTTAACGTGCACGTGCACCTGCGATCTGGGCGACTGGCACTGGACCACATATGTCGTGATTTGTCGACATTATGCACGACACTATATAGTAGCGTCGCATGAGTCGCTTTTTTGTCAAAGGGATCACGTGAACGAAACACTCAGGCGAACGAAAAAAAAACAGGCGGAAATGAGGCGCAAAGTTTCGTAAAATCGACATCCATCAGCTCACGACGGCCGAGGCGTTGTTGTAGTGGTGGTAAATTTGGTGCCACGCGTTTAAATGGCACGGAATGCAAAACCCTTGTCGAAGTCGATAAGGGCAAGTAGTTATGGAACAAAAAGCTGTCTCGCAAGGCGACGCGGTCTGAATGCGGTATTTTCGGGCCGCCACGATGAACAACAGGAACACATTATAAGCAGATTGGGCATCAAACCGTCGGTCATGCAGATGGGTTCGACGCAGCCTGCCTCGGCTTCAACCAGGACGTTTCAGCTCGCACGGCTTAACCGCATGATCCCAAATAAAAAACGACTACTACATATGTGACCCCAATGTACCGTATCTTATGGGTCGAACAAAGTTGCCATGCATGTGTAGAAACCGGGAGCTAATAACCGTTGCTACACCGCTGTCACTGTCGTACCTACCTACATGCAGTATGTGTCCTGTCGCTGTTATTACGTACGTTCTTTACATAATGGCATTGACATTGGCATCCGTATCCAGGCTTGTACCGAAAACTTGGTGCTGTACTGACAAGGGTGGACATTGTCTTTCAGGGTACACTTTACACGCAGGCAAGTGCACAAAACTTGGTGTGAGAAAAAAGAAGTTTTTGTTACCCGACGTATCGTTTTGGCGTACCATTTTTTTGAATCAAGGTATAGTTTATGTTGGACATTTTTGGTACTGCACCTTTGTGATGGAATTGTGATTCTTGCACCTTTTCTTTACGCAATGCAATTTTACTGAATTTCTCCAGCTTTACTCAAGTTCACACGTTGGCGGCACGGCACCACTACCACAGCTATCGCGTTGCCCGCAAAAAAACTGGAGCACTATATTTTTGCACCTCGAGTTTATCCATTCACTCAGTCTAAAGAAAAGTGAGAAACTCAATCTCCCAAAAAACTGACCAATGTTTTTTCGTACGAGTAATTGTTGCTGCCGCCGCTTGCTTCCATTGTTTTGTGGAATCGATTGCTTTGCTTTGCGTCACAATAGAAGTTGTGTAATTTGATTCCTGGTCTTGCACGGCAGGTTCCGATTCCTCCCAGAGAAAGGCCAAAGAAATGTCGTCCCACGAAAGTTACGAAAAGCCTTGAATTGTTTGTTGATTAGCACCGAATAATTATTGTTCAAATGCTGAGATCTTGAGCGTTATGATAAATAGATTATATACTGTATATATTTCAAGCAATCGCGCCCGGTTCTGGCAGTCCCCTGAAACAGAATATCATCATCATGAATAAGTTCAGCACGTAAATTCGCATCACAAGGAGTAATGAAAATATCAATGTGCAAATGAAGTGTTGGTCATTACCCACAAACGCACGGTGTAATAAACGTGCAAAGATATTTTATGAATATATCAAACACCGCTTCGTAATTTGATTAAATATCGTCGCTTTGTATCAATCAATCAACTGCAGATGGCAATGTGTCACCTTGTGCAAATAGGTATCACTGACTGCTGCATGAAAAATTAAAGTCCGTATTTCCTTAAACTATCGTGTCAGAAGACCAGTAAGTAACAGTCCAAGACTATCGCACTGTGAACGGAACATTTACTAAAATCTAACCCGGTTATGCCACACAGGCTGGAAAAATAAAACCTTCCCGCGCGCTGGAGGCTTGCATGCAGCTAAACGTTGCTGAAAGGCAAGCCTAGCCGAATCTGAGCTAATAGTACTGGCGTCAGGCCAAGTCGCCAAATCAAGCAGTAATACACGAACCCCAAATGAGCGCGAGAAATAATAAATGCGATTTGCCTATCTGATTTGACCGCAGTACTATAAGCCCCAATCTGGACAGATAACAGACAGACATATAAGCACCGCACAACCGCAAGGAAACAAAGGTAAGCCCACAATGGGTATTAGTGGGTGGCAAAGCAAGAACACCAAGTAAAGCACAAGGCATGAGTCAATCCCAGACCACTTTATTCGACACAATTTATTCATTTATTTGCATTCATATGTACAAAATTTTCGGATATTTTATAACCTGATGAAATCCACAATAACAACGTCCAGATGAACTTTCACGAACACAAACATAAATTGAACGAATCCAAAAAGAACGTCCTGGCTTTTGTGTCCTCCTCACGTATGAATATCAGTAACAATATGACACTGACACGTTAACTGTGACTATAAAATCTTGAGCGATTGTAATACACATGAAGGGTGGTGCAAAAATGACAGGAAACAAAATTATAAATAACTGAGAAACTCCGAATTTAGGTAACCCTAGCAAAACTACGCATACAGCAACACTGAACATTAAAATTTTTATGACGCATAAATTGAAAGTATCGAAAACACCACAGGATACAAAGTGCATTACGGTTCGCAAACGGGCACAAAATTATCGGTGTCATCAATCTGTATGAGCAATATGGTCTGTCCAATATGACTGCGATGTGAAACATCAGGATTGCTCGGTGTCCACGTATGTACCACTGTGCCGCACATGCCCAGTTTGGGTTTCCAGCCAGCTGGTTGCCAACCTGCGAGGGAAAGGTAGCCGGTATGTATCGAACTTGGTGATCGATCCGATTTAACCATGTCTTGGTAACGATTGTTCAAAGGATATTTTCAAGTTAATAGCAATATTAAAATTAGCGCCAGATTCAAAATGTCAAAAATGATCTTGACATAGACCAGTCACAATAATGAGGAAACTTAATCATACAGTGGATAATTTGGAACAGATGATGCAAAAAGGAAACAGGCTTGACACGACAACAGTTGAACAAATCAGATGTGGGTTTGGGTTGGCACACCCAGATCTTGCATGAGTTCAATTATAAGCATGGTTCAATTATAAATTTCAGATCCCAGCTGTAATTGTCTGACCTCACCAATGCAGCAAAGGACTTGGCGACAATGAGTGTAAGTAACTAATGCTAAACTCTCAGGAGCAAAGTACACGAATAAAACCAAACAATAGCCAAGATCAAACTTGACTATCGGATTGGATTGGACCTCCCTCGATCATCAGACTCCTCTCAATTGAACAGATTCAGTGGAACGGGACCACTAATTTCGACCAGCATTATGCATGTAGCGGTTCGGTAACAAATTTTACGTCGGTCAAAGTAGTGACATCGCCGACTCTCGTTCATCAAAACATACTAAAAGCAAAAATCGCACGTGACCAAGACAGTTCTGTCTGATGCCATGTGATCGCCAAGCTTGATGAGTCTCCATTTGACACACGCACCATTCACTCCGCCTCGTTTTCTCCAGTGGGCCAGTGGCCAGTGCACAACGGGTCTGCCCGTATTGCCATGTGATTTGTTGAGCGTGTGGAATACGGCTGACAATGATGTGATCTCGGCGCGACGCACTGGCTCGATACTGATGGAATCTGTGCGTGAATAACGGATGGCCATACAAAGTTGATAAACGACACTACGAATTTTACATTGTGGTTCAGGAACGCTCAGAAATGTTTCGCCAGAAGCGTAAAATAAGTTTTGAAATGGAGATAAATATTTTCTGTATTTTTTGGCAAGCAAAACAAAAACATGTTGCTAAAAACAATCGAAAGAAATTTCCACGAATAGGGTCCGACCGGGAAATTGTATGTTGGTATACACGGCACAAATTCAGCCAACCGATGACTTTGGATTAGGGACTGTCGGATGTCGGCACCAAAAAAGCAAAGTTGTAGGGTGTCGGGGTTTTTCGGACCCGGCATCTCAAACCCGACATTTACAGTTCAAAACAATAACATTGTTCAGAGAAAACTTTTTCTCAAAATATTTCTTCGACCCAAATATTTTTCAGAGGGCAGAAAGAATTGTTTGGTGTCCATTTTGTCCAAAACCCTCATAATCAAGTGAGCCAAACATTCTCATTATGAGGCAAATGAGCAAAATTTACACCGTTTTCGTCCAAAGACACGGTCGGGTCTTTTTTAAACTACATATACGGTGTCGGCTTTTGTTTTCTAATGTAGGCTGTCGGGTACCCCATGGATCCAGATCCCAACCGATGACTTACCAGTATCTCGATCAGTAGCCTCAGTCATTGTCGCACTGGTTGACTGCTCCATTATGGCAGCTCGCTCGGCCGTTGCGCTCAGGGTTGAGCCTGGAAATCACAAAAAGGAGAATAAAAAAACACGAGCGAGTTCCAGAGGCTACGCCGAAAAACAATCAAAGAGTTGATGACGTGAGGTATCGAAAGTATAGTCCGTCCACCAGCTCATGGCACTTTGTGTTGCTGCTGGTTGGTTTGGTCCCTTCCTCCACTTTTAAAAAAGAAAAATGAGTGGAGATTTTAAAAAAAAAAAAAAAAAATAAAAAATAAAAAAAAATAATTAAAAAAATATAAAAAAAAAAAAAACTCTAAAACACAGATATCATAAGACGCTGGAGCAATAAGTTTTTCAAACTAATTCAAAGGAAAAAAAAAAAGGGGGAAAATTCCAACAACATCCCACAATGGATGAGGTGCAACGTATCGAATAATACAAGCTGCTTGGTGCAAAGTGGGAATGTTGTTTTTGACGCCCGTCACGCAATTTGGTGACGTCAAACGATCAGAGAAAAAGACAAAGTGAAAATGTGTAAAAAATGACAATATATATATATCTCAATCCGTCATCCAACCGGTAGACAGGACTGGTGGTGGCGTGGCCGAGTGCAGCGACACGCGCACACGACCGTCACGTCCGAAGCTCACTATCGACGAACGTGGCGACTCGTGTGTGGTTGCCTGAATCAGCAAGACGGCTATGTCGATAGGTTTATACACCACAGTCTCGGTTTCTGGAACCATTCCGGCGTGCGATGTTCATACGCACGCCATTAATATTCCAAAGCCTGTCAACTATAACCTGTTGTTGCGTGTGCGAGCCAGTGACAACGGAGAGGCTGCGGCGACTGCCCGTTAGATTGCCAGCAGCAGGTCCCTGTTCGGCTCGGGACAGCGACTGAGCCCGACGCAGTTCGGTCGCAGAACGGGACGTCGATGGTGCACTGGCTGCTGCTGCTGGCTCGGTGGTCGATGTATCGATCGGATCCGTCGTAGTCTGCAACGTGATGAATGACAAACATGTTGAATGGGAAATGATCAGAGATGTTTAACGCATCGCATAAAAGCTGGGACGGATAATAGTAAAACATAGCGTTGTAAAAAAAACGAGCACAACTGAACACATCTCTTCTCTCTGCTTCAATACATGTATGATACCAAAGTTGAGCCAGAGTCCAAACAGTTGTAGCAAGATGAAGGATTGCTAATTTTTCTTTGCTCAAACTGGCTCGGCTCAATTTTGACGGTCACCACCATTTGATGGGCTAACTGTAAAATGGTTGACGTAAGTCATCCCACAATTTCCAGAATGTAGCACTTCGTGACGATATGCCATCGTAACAAACATGCGTAAAAAAAACAATAAAAGCTTTTAGTGGCCAATGTGTCATGTCAACCAAAAAAATACGCCGATTTACTACACCTGTACTGAGTAGACACGACTTTTGTCCTCCGTGTCCAAAGTGCTGCTCGGAACAGTGCGCATTTGTGTCGAGGTCGCAGCGGGCTGCAATGATCCAACAACAGCTTATTTTACTTGACGAAGATCTTTAGAGAAGGGGAATTCATTTGGGATGACAGCCGCTCGACCACAGAACGGTTGGTTGCATTCAGGATAGTGAACTGCCATCCTAATTACACAGGTGGTGCGTGGCGCCAAAAACTGACCCAAATCAAACAAAAAGACTAGATTGCGCGAGTATCGGTCTTGCCTGCTGCTCTCATTTTAACCGAATGTTAGTTTGAAAATTGAAAAAAAACTACTACAAACGACGAAGACCAAGTAACGAATGTGGAGTACTACGTTTCCTTCCACTAACATTCTGATCCTGTTCAGCATTCAGCTGCTGTTGTTGTGGTTGCTGAGGTTGCTGTTGTTGCGGGGAAACCACCGGCTGATGCACTGTGGCTGTTGTTGCAGCTTGGTGTTGTTGTTGTTGTTGTATATTCGAACTGCCCGACCGTATGCCGCAATGTTGTCGCAGCCAACCAAACAATGAACAGAATTTGTTGCGCAACAATTCCAACGTGAATGGCGGTCCGGTGAGTTGACGCAACTGTTTGTGCGTCTCAACGAACGACGTGGTTAGTGGACTAACGTAGATCGGGTATCTGCAATGTGACCATTGAGATACAGTCTGCCTTATAGTCATTCTTCTTTGGTAGTCGACAGCCTAGGCCCCGTTCTGCGCTTTGTCCGCAATCTATACTGTTATCTACTACTTTTCTGATTTAGCTTACTAAAATTCAACCCCACTGTCATGATATAACAGGCTCAGCAACGACAAACCGGAATAAAATTAGTCATCCGTTCTACAGAATGTCAAAAACCCGCACCCGATCGGTTGATCAGCCGATGAATTGATCATATTCCGCAACACCGGCTTCGCATTCTGAATACTACCGCGTTCGGGGTTGCGATTGCGCAGGAATATCAACTCCTGCTGTTGACCGGCCCAAAATGCGCGCACGCACTCCTTGTTGACTTGGATGACGCGGAAACTGAGCTGTTTACGGTTCAGCATGATGATCTGCAATGATAACGAAGGCTGTAGACGATTCAGCATATTTCTACCGTGCGCACAAACGGCGATTACACCAGGCACGCCCTGCGATTTAGATATCCGGCCAGCAAAGTTCCACATTATTGAAGTTTTGGACTTTCCCAAACTGCAGAATCGCTCGACATCAACGTGCTCTTCATAAAAATGAGCGCTTGTTTTTGTGACTGTCCCCACCCCACACCATGAACATTCTTGAATATCCCTGTGCGGCAATGGTAACCTTCCTTTTTTATTGCCCATAGTGGCCGAAAATATCAGTTTAGCATACAGAGAGTGCCCAGCCGACACCTTATAATCATCATTGCCATCCTCGACCACATGTCTCAACGCCAACAGCGACGGCGTGTTGGCCAACAACGCCCGTCGCCAGGCCGGGTCGTGTTCGTGTGAGATGAACAGATTGTGCTCATGCGCACTGATCCGATTGAACAGCGACTCGCACTCCAGATGGTCGACGTCATTGGCAAAGTGGTCTTGGTGAAGCGTCAGTGCCATTCTGCAAGTGCGTTACTGAATTGAATCTGGTGACCAGTTTTTCTATGTACAGTATGGTTTATTTTATTTCTGAGCTCCATCAGCATAGGTTTGCTACAAAGGAGAGATCACAGCACACAGTAATCCAATGACTGACAATTTAGTGCTCAACGATTTCTCCTAAGTTACTCTAAGGCCCAAGGGACGCATGTATGGACGACACGCGATCAACTCCTGGTCTTGGGGTTGACACCTTCATCCACAAGAACGCTTTAAAAGCGGAGCCCCGTGCCGACCCGACCAAGGGTTGCCTTGCAAGTGGTCAATGGTACGTATGTTTTGGATGAGAAACTTGTTGTCAACTTGAGACCAATGTTTTTGATTTTTATTCATTTTGGTCGTCTGATAGCATTATGCATCTTGTCACCGTTTGTATCAATGTCATGGTGAACATTAATCAAGATGTTGAAACATTTTGACGGCTGTGCCGAAATCCCAAAATCGCCAGCGCGGGCAACATGCCGAAGACAGATGTAATCCATCACAATTGGGCATAAAGAGCGAAAAATTGTAATCAGAACATATTTTTTAATGACAATAATTGAAAAACACAAAACCAAAAATCAACGCAACGACCTCACCTGACAGCAGGCGCAATCACGCATCGCAACAGGTCCATATCAGCGAACAACCACTCATCACGCGAACTGGTGATCCGAAAGTCGCCCTTGAACAACGCGTGCAGACCATAGAGCAACGACTCCGGCGCACTCGCGTGACGGTTGTGTGCCGCTGCTGCCAGCGCACTGCAAATGGTGCAACAGGCAGTGAGATTTGCCCGTTTTGTCCTCTTCTTACGTGCAGAAGGGAGGAAGATCGTTGGGACATCATCAGTGCGAACGCACCATGTGGTGCTAGTGTTCAACAATAGTTACGAGATACAGTATATCCTCTGGATATTATAGTGATGCCATTTATGGTTGACAAGAATGATCATTTCTGAACAGTATTTTGATTTGCTAAACTTCCCGTTTTCGATACGGTCAATACTATTTGTGTAGTCCAATCACCCGCTCATGAGGCGGGCTGTTACGGTTCCACGTCTTTCTCAAACAAAAGAGAACACATGTGCATGTTTATAGTGTATGCATTGCTGCTTCTTCCCTTGTCTTCTAAAAGTTTCGAAACACGTGGAATCGTAACTGGGAGTCTCATGAGCGTACGGCTGGACTAAACACGTACTGTATGCAACCCACCGTCTCGCAGCCAACGACAACGCAAAACACAACGCCACCACCAAGCTGTCCGCATCACTGTCCATTGCGTCCTCCTCCTTCGAACTCTGTGTGTGGCAGTGGCAATAGATAATGCATACACGACATTCAGGCATAAACATCCAAAGTGCGAGCTTTGCATCAGTCGTGCTCGAGCGCACACAGCTCAACTTGGCCTAGGTTCCTGATTGCGCCTAAGTTTCACAAATATCGCAGAATAGGCATCGAATGGAGTGCGAGATAACCTAAGCGCCCAAAACTACAACTGTTGTGTGGCAGCTACAAAGCCCGGCATCAATAAAATATGACCCATAGCCATATCCAACCGCCTGCATGCGTCGTCTCACACAATACGATATCCATTGACCATAGAATGACACGTGTGACTGTCTTGACACACCACCCGATCGAGCGTGGTAGTCGTCATCGTTGCTCGAACAGAATAGAGTATCGACGTCCACATATCTGAAAACAGCAACACCGTTCTGCTGTTTTGGAATTCACACTGACATTGTGGAACAGCCGCACATAACTCAGAATATTGGTGCCGCGCGTATGAGAATTGTGTGATGTGAGACTTACACCGCTGATGGCTCATCTACGGATACCACCGAAACTGAGAACTAAAGGAGGTTTGAAGAAAGCCTCATAGCATGCGTTTATTACAAAGTAAAATTTTGGCTTTACCATAAAATACCTGACAATACACATAATTACAAACTTCGGATTTTCAGCAATTGGCTGCAGTGCGGCCAGAACAACGTCCATGCTTAACCACTCCTCCAATTTGTTCGATTTGATTGCGTAATACGTGACGCATTTCACGTACAAACTGATCAGCAGTCGACGTAGATCGTGCATCTGCAAGTAATGAATTTTGTGATACATAGCACGCAAACATTTGCGTCTATCGAGCACAACAGGGTATTTAACGCATGTGTTCCAATGGTTGAGCACGTCACTTCAGCGCAATTACTTTTTATGGCCGTTTTCTGTTGTTGCTTACACATCGGGTAACGATGATGCGAGTGAGTGTGAAAAGCTCCGCCGCCATTTACGGTCTCACTGAAACATTTATGCAGCAGACACAATAGTTCTCGATTGTTTAGTTTTTGTTTCGTATCACTCTCAAGGAAACACTGCGCGCCAAATACTCAGCCGTCATTTATAATTGTGGTGAAACGTGACGTGCTACAGAACTGAAATACAGCATGTGCGTGTTGCAGTGTTGTGATCTGCAGTATGCTGTCTGGTTGAAATGAAACAATACTGCTGAGATCATGCAAAGCCATAGCTGGTGGATTTTTTTTAATTTGCAACTCAGTTTCGTTTCATATTTTGTGTGTCGGCCTTGATCCATGCTTAGTAAAACATGATACGTATGTATAAGTACTTGTAGACTGCCACGAATTGTCGGTGTGGTTGTAACGAAATAATTGTACCTGCCATGTCGATTATATATGCACCAGGGACCAAAACAGTTTTTTTAAATTGACCGCTGTCATCAGTCGTGTTCGCTGATACAAATCATCGTTGCAGTATAACCGACCTGCAGGGTAGTGGCAGCGGAATTGTCAGTGATGGAATATCCCTCGACAATATACTTTGTGTTTGTCACCTCCCATACGAGCCATCTCAATGTCCACGCAGTGTTGAATGACAGAAAGCAGGGCAGTCGACCCGGCTCGCAACAACAGCACCCGTCACCTTCGGCTATGTCTTCGCTGATCGCTTCCACCTGCAAGAGTTTTTCGAAAATCAGAATGTTAGTGTCGCTCGTTTGTAGATACGAATGGGACGTGTATGTATTCAGATACATCACGTTTTCCGGTGTCATAATGTCCTCAAGCGAGACGCACAATCGACATACATACATACGTACAACTATAGTGGTTTTCATCGCAAGCTCAAGCCAAAACATGCGACGAGCACAATTTTATTGCATCAGTTGATGCATGAAAACCAAATAGCGTTAGTTGATGATCGCCTCAAAATGGAAATCGCCATGAAACAAAACCACTCAATCCATCCGACCTCTCTCTGTTGGCAGTAGGTGCCTCTGAATTCCAGACCGCGCAGTTGAAATGTCACAAACCCATTGCCGACTTCGATAATGTGCACGAGGCAGTTCAGATAGAAACTGGCCAGGATGAAACAATCGCCTGAATGGAAAATGGCACACCATCCAAATCGTACGTCGGCAAAGTTAGCATATTGGTGCCGTGCGCATTAGCGCTGCTTCAAACAAATATCGGAGCACTGCATGGAGACCAAGGGGCCCCCAATGATAGTTTAGGTTTGGATAGGCTTAGACTCATGTACCAGGGTTCATCACTTTCATTCAGCATGAAGAATCTTTTCACGATGCACAGTGGTGCTTAGAGGTTAGCGGCTCATCAGGGACCAAAATTTTGTTCACATGTACTCGCTAAAGTGTGCCAACAATCAACAAACAGAAATAGTTCGATTCTAACCATACCTGGCGCAACAGTAGTTGCCCAACGTCCCATAGCTATGTCCCCAGCCAATGACTGCTGCAATGAACGTGTCAAATGTTCGTAGAAGATTGCATTGAAGTTCGAATCATCCGTGGTCGGGCCACGATCGATTTGCGTGATCAATCTTGAAAGAAAGAAATGTTTCAGACGCCAGTGTATAATCATGCACACGTGAAGGACAAGGACCAATGTTCGGAACGTAGCTTCTTGGAAGAAAATCAAAAAAAACCTAAAACAACAAACGATCATAAACCCTGAATTACATTGTTGAACAAAACGAGCAGATGGTGAAAGCCAAACAGAGTCAAATCACAATTTTAAACGAAAGGAAAAGGACACTATAATAACTTCATAATTCATTTGTTCGCGTATATACGCAAAGAATTGGGGTCAGCCAGCCGGAAGTTGTCATCATCGTTTCTGGTGGCGTTTTGAGAATTTGGGCAAAGCGACTCTGGCCCTCAATTCCGTTATTTCATGAGAGGCATGAAACATTAAGGAATTCGTCGCGCAATGTGAGAATTACATATTTGGACTGTGTTCATTCTGACCATCATGCATGATTGTTGATTGATTGTTTGCCAACGTTCGGTTGTCGTGGTCTCATTGTTGACTGAAGATGTCCGACAGATCTTCTGCGCATTTGATCGGGTTACGCCACAGATCGATTGGGCTCGTGGATACGGGTCGGCTTTTGCAACGAAACAGATGTTCGACCGTGTCAGGCTCGGTGCAGCATCGAGGGCACACGTTTTGTATGTTTGGGTCGATGCGATTGCGATATGAGTTCAGCATGCGGCAGTGCCCACTGCGTAATTGCGCCAGGGTGCATCTTGTACGCCGATCCAGCGACTCTTCTTCTGGGTTGATGTCGGGTGGTTTGGTGCCCAGGACCCGATTGACGCTGAGTGCCGCCTTGTCCTGGGAGACGAAGTCGGTGTGGATCGCTTTCAGCGTTTTGCCGTAGTCGTACTTCTTCTTCGTCATTACGGTGTTGCGTTGTACAACTTCCGCGAATTTGGACTGAAGAGTAGGTCGACGTTTGGCTTTCGTGTGAGGGTCGGATGTCGTATCGTGGCAGGGATGTTCACGAAGTTGCGCTGCTGCCAGGAATTGCGCGCTGACCATGTCGAGATGGCGGTTGACAGTCAGCTGCTTGCACTCTTGGTGAAGGTGGTCTGTATTTGACATCAGATGACAGCCGGAAATGACCCTCAACGCGGCATTTTGGGCTGGCTGGATGCGGTCAATGCCCTTCTTGTTCGCGGTTGGTTTCCATACCGGCGCAGCGTAGTTTATTATAGACTTGCTGATGGCATTGAAGGTGACATTGAGGGTCTCCTTGCTTTGTCCCCAGCTCCCCCCAGCCGCCACCCACACCAACCCCACCAAACCCAACCAAACCCACCACCCCCAAGAAAAACCCCCGAAAATTGACCGCGGGTTTGCGGCCTGATGTCAACACTGTGGTTGTTCACATGCATGATTGTTCACACTTCGGGAAACGTATGCGACAGTATCCAAATCAAGCGCATGCTTGTGTGGGTTAATTTTTTTCGAATATGCGGCATGATTTCAACCAATTGACTAATTTCAACCAAAATAAGGATGTACTGGTCTTCTTGTGTGCATTCAGTCAACCACTAAAGTTACGTATGTTGATTTCGCTAGAAAAAGCCATCGTTACCGTGTGTTCGAGTGATCCACCCGTCTCGTGTTGTAGTCTTTCTCCCAGAACTTCACCGGTCGCACGTATGACATTACGAAGAATGATGATCCCATAAATGGATTGATTGGCGCTGATACGATCGACGAGATCACCTGAATTCGTCGACTGATTCATCATTTGCATTTTTTTGCGCTGCACATTTTCTGAATATTAGTGCTATACATAATGTCGTGAACGGCTTGTCTCAAGTTGCGACGCAAGTAATTGACATCACCTGCCAAAAACAACAATCGGGAGCAATGGTTCTCAGTAACTAGAGAAACATGCAGATATCACTTACAAAAGTCAACAAAATCGAGTTAGCCAGAGCAGATAAAACACAGCTACAATCTCAAGGTGCGGCACCATCGTGTTGCATTGAATGTATATTTTATGGCCTAAGGATGTCTTTTGGGAAACCCTTAGACTTTTGGAGGGGAAACTTTGAAATCCTAAAGACAAGCCTGAAATTTGACTTTCCTTTGTCTCAGGCTTAGGCCAGGCTTAGCTTAAGCCCTGAGCCAGTCCGTGCATTCCATCAAAAAACCGAAATTTGATTTTGGAAGAGTAGGACATTTCGCCAAGTCATGGGGTTTCCAGCACTGCCATTCTATGTATGGTATATTGGAAGAAATGGAAAAATGCCCCACACCGTTTCAGCAATGGTGAACGCGGAGTGCGGGATGGAGAATGGCTGTGCGAATGCGTGGAACGCCGAGCCCCACGAAATCTGCCACGGCGCCGAATAGGCGAACACAAACTGTAGTTTGTCGTACCTGAATATACAGGGACAAAGAATGAAATTAAAAATTATGTATCAACTTGAAGCATACACTTTAGATATACCATTTTTTTATAAAACTGTTTCGAACCAGCTTCAATGACCTGAGACCTTGCTGCGAATTTGGTAGCGTCACAGGTTGACCACAATTGAAAATAAAACGAAACCGAAAAGACGAAATAAACACTGCCCTCTCACAACCAACCATTCCCGCAACTTCGGCCACAACATCAAAATTATATAGAAATTGCACGGGAACATGAATATGTGATGATGCCAAACGGCCGTCGATCGAGCCGTGCCAACGTCGAACTGGTACATCAACGCGGACAACACCAGTGGTGCGTAGCTGAGAGAAGACAACAACAAAACTTGTGAAATGTTTCAGCAACATCGCTTGATGTCGGCAAAAACAGTAAGCAAGCAATCAATGGGATTAATGGCAACAAGTATATAAAACAATTCTGATATTCAATAAAAGTGAATGACGAAATTTTACTGATGTTTCGGCGTATGGCTTCGGAATCAGGCGCGACTCGCAAAGCTAAGAACTCCGAACACTTCACGCAATCACTCACAGTTGTGACGCGTTGCAATAAGCAGCTCGCAAGAGTTTCAAACAAATTAACGGCAACAACACTGGTGTGTACCATCGCCCGGCATTGTGTTGAGCGTACAGGGTACAGGACGACAGCACGAGCAGCGGATAGAGTAGATTGCGTTCTGCAAAATGGTTGATATTTGCGAAATTCATGGTTCTTTTGGGTTGCAATGAGGGTAAATTAAGGGTCAATGGTCATCTCAAGCAGCCCTGAATTAGCCCGAAAAGCAAGAAATATGTGTATACCACATGGCATTTATGAGCCAGTTGATTGCGAAAGTTGATGACATGAATTTCAGATGAGAACCATTAAAAAAGCAATTTGTCATGATCATCAGAAATTTTAATAGCGGTCAATCCCAATCCCGCCCACCAATAAACTGCGCCCAAACGTATGCGCATTCGAACCACATAATTTTGGCTGGTTGAGTCGGTTCAAAGACGGCGTATTCGGCTGGCTTGAGCACCGGCTGCACCAACAACAGCCAGGGCGTTTGTTTGCGAAGTTGCGGCCAGATATAGTGCAACGACACGCCAACTACGCACGTGGCGGCCACCAGCGCGTAGGAGAGCTGTGGCTGAAATTCATGGTGTATTAACTTTGAGGGCAAAGGCCGAATTGTGAGATCGAGTTGGAGCACTAATTTCGACCATGCGTTGACCACTACACCAATCAAATTGACCGCCGGTTCTCGAAGGCGACATTCTAAATCTGCTTGTGCGCTGCG
Source organism: Rhynchonema sp. JSB1_4 (assembly GCA_030248065.1). Classification (NCBI taxonomy): domain Eukaryota; kingdom Metazoa; phylum Nematoda; class Chromadorea; order Monhysterida; family Xyalidae; genus Rhynchonema; species Rhynchonema sp. JSB1_4. The sequence continues at coordinate 44,880 of JASAMV010001931.1, forward strand.
CCCTCTCTACTGATCGCGAATTAACAGGGACCATCTTTTTGTGCGCTACCGAACAATAGCGAGTGCTTTCCAAGCTACAAACCGAAGGCCGGCATTCCCACGGCTATTTGCTAACCAAAGCGATTCGCTGTCGAGAGGGCAGGCCTCGCTAAACATCAAAGTTCTCCATGAAGCAAACCTGCAACAAGGCGAACGCGCCACTCGAGTAAATGCCAAATGTGCCGAACGCCAACAACACCGCCACCAGAATGTCGTGCTTGATCCGACCGGACATTGTCACCTTGAGTCGGCCCGGCAGCGGGTCAACCGGACCAGAATCGATGTCGTCATCGCTGCAAATACAAAAAAAACGGAGGAATTTATAGCAAATCCTGAATATTGATATACTGTGTGTATCAGTGTGCCCGGCTGCCTCAATGCCTTACTTGACTTAATAAACAATATTGACATTTTAAAATGTTGGCATCGACACGGTATCGACTATCGCAGTTCTCTAAAGTTCAATGCTTGACTAAAAGCGGGCGTTCACCCCAACATCGTGTGGTCCGACGGAGTTCATGAAACGCAGAGCGCTGTAACTTTTTGGATTCTGGCTTGCTGCTTTCCTTTTCTCAACGAAGGATAACATTAACCGCCCGTCGAACTACGCAGTTAAGCAGCACTTGGTTGTGCGCTCGGTGAATAGAAACCATTTCCCTGTGGTACCGTATTTAATCTAATATTACTTAAGGTGGTTTGTGCGATAACTGGCGTTTGGCGGTCATTGGTGTTCGAACGAGACCGGTTACCAAGGTTGCTTATCGAGATCGAGATCAGCAATAACTTCGAGATCGACATTCGAGAATTTCCCTGATTTAGTTTTGTTCGTAATTTCGCCCACGTGAAATATCATGAAGTTTTACACATTTGTGAATTGAACCACCACAGCTTAGTTCACAAAGTTCTAACAAAACGAACAGTCATGGTTGGACACAATGGCTACAAGCAAATGGGGCCCGCCACAAACCATGATTACGACTAGGTTATGACTATAACGGAGATGACTATAACGAAGTTTCATATAATGAAATGATTGGCTGTTTCTGTTGTGCGACAAAGTACTGCGTGAGAACATAATGCCCAAAAGTATACCTTGATCTCGAACTTTCGTTACCGAGATTTTGGGATCTCGAACCAATTTTACCGAGATCAAGATCTCGAACCTTTTTTACCTTCACGATCGAGATGTCGAGTCAAAAGCGCTCGAGACTCGAAATCTCGTTCGAATACCAGTGGTCGTATGCCTGTCCCTGGCAAGGGGTTGGATAAGCTTTCAGAAATAAAAGATACCAATAGCGCGAGTGTGTGTCTGTGTTGAAATTGACAAAATGACTAAACGGCACAATTACTTCGAGTGTTGTGTTGAGCCCAAGCTAACCAACCTTTCATCCGAGTGTCGTTGTCTGAACGCATACCACAATAGTCGTGGATTGCTGCTGGCTCGGCTCAGCACGAACGACAGTGCTATCGACACAGCACAGTAGAGCGAGAACAGGGGATGTCTGAACGGGAGAATAATGAAGCTCAACAATATCAACGAATAAGAAAGTTCACAAAATAGCCGTTTTGTTGATTTACACTGCATGGCTGATCTACTAGCCAAAGTTAGGAAAACAGTTCACTTCCACGCAAAATTTTCGCTTCGCAAAGCACACCTACATATCTCTTCCCTAAAACACCCAATCGGCACTAACCCCTCCAATATACCAACCTTGTCGGTTCGTGAGCGCCACTCCACACAAGTGTGATTTGACACAACACGAACAACACCACCCAGCACACCACGGATCGGGCCAGTGCGTAGCCGGCTGATACAACGTTGAACACTGCCGTACCGCCAAACAGACACATGTCCAGCTGGAAGAAGCTTTGCAGTCAAGTTGGAAGCATACGTTTTACCACCTTGCATATATTTGCAAATATGATCCATCAGTTTTTGTGACTTCCGGGCATGGGGGTTTGCACTGTTTTCGGTTTTGTTACGTCATTCGCGTTTTTCAAGCTGATTAAAAACAACAAACGATTGTCATAAGCCACAACCGTTGGTCTTACGCTAACCATAAAACATTTCTGAGTGGTGCGCCGCCACTGGCTCGATTATGTCGATTTCTAATCACCACAGCAACACACCCGCGAAAGCCCCAAATAAACAGTACCTGTTCAAGCACATGTATGGTGAATGTGCTCCATTGCGGCAACAGCCCGATCGTACACAACAGTGGCAATGCCAACAACAACGCCAATAGGACATCCTTGCAATGTACGGCCACCAAGTGCACGTTGTTGATACGCACGCTCTCCGCGCTGTCTGTGTAGAACAATGCCGAATAGTCGATCGGACGGTTGAATAGCGACTGCTGTGATTCCTCAACCTGAACGGAGGTGTGTTTTAGTGAATTTTTAGATTTTCTGTTCACCCCCACCTAATGTTAGAGCAGCTAGTGCTTTAATCATCGATCTGGAGGAACACGCCCAACCTTTGCCGATCACCAACCTTTTATATAAGGCCGATCTCACAATGCAAGCGCGTTAGCGTGTTAGCGCGTTAGCGTGCGAGATGCGCACGCTTTTGCACTCACAATGGAAAAAGCTGATTAGCGCGTTAGCGTGCGACCAAGTTTTCTGGCACGCTCACGCGCTGATCCGCAACGCGCTTTTGCACTCACAATGCAAAGCTGATTAGCGCGTTGGCGCGTTAGCGTGCACGCTAACGCGCTTTTCGTGATTAGAACTGGTTCTAATTTTTTTGCGCGTCAGCACCGGGGGTGCATGTAGTTCATAATTTTTTAAAATAATGTACACATGGGGAAGTGCTGCGAAACATTTTTGTTGCATTTTTGTGTGGTATTGCCCGTCTCTTGTGAAGAAGAGGTGTGCACATGTGCTTGCTTTGCATTATCAAAGGAAGACAAAAACAGAACGTTTCCCGGATCCGTGCACTGTGCTTGCTCTGGCGCTGTGATTACAATGTGACTATCAAATCGTAGAAAAGTCAAACCGAAATGTTTGCATGAAACTCGATTACGAGAATTTACAATAAACTCTCTCTCATGACTTCAATCTCCATTTTGTATGTATGATAATAATTTCATTTCTGCTGAACAGCAATATGCACATCAACAACAGTTGCACATAAACTAAATTATACACATGCCGGGTGGCGACAGACGACGTGAAGATTTGGTCACTACAACAGCACAAAATGCAATCCAGTCAGACAAGCAAAATCAGTCATGTTTTGTCATGGGTTGCAAGCACTGGTATTCTTTGCTTGCCGAATCCGGCACCGTGGCCGAACTGGTGCTCGCCGATGATTGTGGACGGCTGCCGCTGTTGTCCGATGTTTCAAGAAACTGTGCTTCATACATGATTTGCTTATGATTTGGTCAGCTCAGATTCCAGCTCGAATTCAGAATCGGACTCGGACTGATGAAATTGTGATCTTTGTTACTCATCTCTGCCTGTTTTCAAGTCATTCTGTATGATGTCACATTATAGCCTGTCCTTGTTTGTTGTTGAAAACTGTAATCCGATCTGTCAGAAAAAAAAATGCAAAACATGACAATTCGTGTGTTGGCGACACAAAAAAGCAGACAAGCAATACAATTCAATGAAACGAAACAAAAAATTCTGCACTGAACTATGCCCGGATTAAATTTCTATTGTGAGTGCAAACGCGTTTTGCTGATTAGCGTTTTAGCGCGTTGGCGCGTTAGCGTGTCGCTGATAAGCGCGCGCGCTGACGCGCTTTTTCTAATTTCCATTGTGAGTGCAAAAGCGTGCGTGAAAAGCGTGCACGCTAATCAGCAACACGCTAATGCGCTAACGCGCTAACACGCTAACGCGCTGCATTGTGAGATCGGCCTAACATAAAATTTATGAGTTCATATAAACTGAACTTGACGAACTGACTTTGTTGCGTGCGACTAGCAAGCGTCGTCTGTAATGGGGTTGCCTGAGCCTGCGCCTGCCCACAACAAATAAAACTGACCGCAAATATTGACATGAGGCAAAAGTAATAGTTGCATGAAATCTGGTTGACATAACAACGATTCTCAAAACGCAGGTCGAAAGTTGGATCCATTTTTTGAGAAGAAAATAACTTGGGTACGACTTCCCGACCTTAGACCTAAAAATGCCCATTTTGGCAAAAAGAAACGAAGGTCCCCAAAACATACCGAAATCACAAAACAGTCAATCGCAAGTGCAGCAGCAGCGAACAAACAGAAATACGCCGACCGACTGTAGGCCACCAACCAGTTGTAGCCGTGAATGGGACTGGACGCGTCCGGTTGCACGGACTTGAGCAGACTGCAAATTTGCGGCAAACGTCTGCACAGAGGAATGCCTGTGGCATCGCTGGTCAAGAAAACTGACAGCCCTTAAACTTCAGAATCGGCTAGAGATGGCTAGACATCACACACTTTAAAACACCCAGAAATAAATCCGAAACAAAGAATTCGGAAACATAGTACAAACATGAAAAACAAGGTTTGGTGGCCGTCGAAAACCCGCAGTATTCAGAGACGTCAAACAAGAACTACAGGTCCATTTCTTGCGCTCATCATGGGGTTTCTCAATATGAAGCACTTGTACTTGTGTTTTCAATAAATGTCAATTTCACGGCATTCATTTTACATTTCTCCCCCCAAACCCACCTGAACTGCGCGCCGGCAACGCCAACACAGAACACAATCAATGCCAAATCGTGAAAGAAGCCGGCCCTGAGCACACAGGCAGTCAGCAGGCACACAAGTACGGCGACAAACACATCGAATACGGCAGACCCGATGTAACGATTGCGATCGAAGATTGTGTGCAGCGACAGACGGTCGCAGTGCAGTTGGATGTTCTTGAATGGGTGTGTCGGCGAGACCTGCCACAATCGGGCATGATAACATTTGCTTTGGTTTGTGATTTGCTTTGTACGCGATATGATCATGATGGTGGGCGCATGCATGATGTTGTCACACAACAAATCATTCATCATTGTGGGGTCAGAGCCGACACTATTCGTGATTTGCGCCCACCGGAGATCCCAAATAAATCAGTGAAGACAAATATAAAAACGGAGTTCATCGTAGTGTTGCTATTGACTGCCCACTGTACTGTCAAACAAAATAAAAACACAAGATCAAGAGGAAGCATCCGATTTAGTCAAGAAGTCTAATGAACTTGATATTCCAACAATAGGCAGAAAACTGGCAATCAAAAATGCAAAAAAATGTCAAAAAAGGCGTACCTTCAACCATTTCGGACACAAATCCAACGCGTAGTAGCGCTTGCGTCGCTGTGCTGCTTGCCGAGATGCGGTGGCTAAAAGTGCAAATACTGAAGGTCAATTCGCCTTAACTTAGTGTCATCAAACAACAGACACGGAAAGGACCAGAATGTTAGCCATAATAATGAACAGACATGGATTACGGGCAGTCGCACCGCACGCAAACCCGCTGATTCGGATCACATCTACAGGGTGAGGGTGACCAAGGTAACCCTTTTGAACGACTCGTGTTCCACGTTGGGTAAGTGGTGTGACACTAGTGGCGTATCCGTCGATCGCAGGCTTGACAAGATCGGACAATAAAGGTGTGCGCAATATGGTTGTGGTTAGGTATGCTGACGACTGACGAGCAAAGAATCACAAATTTTTATTGTCCAGCCCACAATTCAAGCTTTAAGATGATTCATCCCGTTATAATTTATGGCAGCTTTGCGTTCAACTGACATGGCACCCATGTCAAACCACCCACGAGTTCTCCAAAACGGTTGCGTTCCAAACTTGGTCACCCTGTAGTTTGGGAGCATTTTTTGAGTTTGGGAATATCGAAACTCACTGATGCCACTAATTCGAAACAATACAATAAGCGTTTCCCACGCTCAAAACAAACAACTTGCGTTGGCTTGAAATGAGACTGATCAACTGACAACTCCAGGGCGCAGACAGAGCGCAGAATGCGTTAATCAGTCAGACACTATCAATTCAGCGATTGAGCATTGTTAATACGATAAAAGCACGACAGACTCTCATGAAATTCGTTCAACGCATTCATTAATCGCAAACGCTCCAGCGAATTCGTGCTGCCCCCGATCACCGGCAGGTCATAGGGTGGAGAGATGCCCAACGTGCCGACCATGCTGTAGTCGCCCGGCGTGATACCACCTGCGCAATTGAAATATGTACCTGTACAAATAAATAAAAAGGTTCCCATTACATTCACTGTTTGAGGGCGCGACTGGCATTTTACGCCCAGAAAAAGTGCAGCTTCAAAAAGGTTCCACTATCGAAATGGCCCATCCGCCAAAAATTACTCAACCGCGCGAATTCGAGAGAAATCACCTACATAAGTTAGTAACCTCCTAACCACGACCAAACAAAGCAACGAATGTGAAATTCAATGAATACCCATACGTGGACCAGTAAGATGGCACACAAAACATGTTGCCGAAGTATTATACATTTTTACCTTGGTCATTATATCGCACCACCGACACATCTGGGCCTCCCGTCTGTCTGTTCGCTGATGCGGCCGCCAGCGTGCGCTCCATTCGCTCCATCATTTGATGCAAACGGTGACGCTCCTGTGAGACGAATTTACGAACTAGTGAATTCAGAAGCTCAGTACCACATTCATGAATCTTACACCAGCTCTTATTGAAGACCTGCCTGTCCTTTGGGATTTGAAGCGAGGTCTGATGTGATATACTAATGTCTCATAAAAAGACGGCAAAAAAGTATCGACACAGTGTGATTATCTAATATTCTGGGTGTACCCAATACTCCGTGCGAACATCAATCGAACCTGCAAGCCGCCAGCAAATGTGGGCAATCCGCGCAGAATGCGTGAATGATCGGTGGTCGGTGGGGCATTGGTGGTGCCGCGGATACGTTGCGCCAACGACATGAAACTCGATGGCTCCCTGAAAGCGAACAATGAAAATCGTGTGTTGGGCCACGTCGCATTTGAATAAATTGCGTGCAGCCCTGGCCGCATTACTAGATAGAACCGCGCAATATTTATTGATGCATTTGTGAGTTATAATCTTTACGAGCTGGCTGGAAGAATGCTGCGAATTAATTAAAGAACTGCTGTTTATTTACAATGATTTGCAGAATCGATGAAACATTTTCGTGTTGCTGTTCGCTTGTGTAGTAATTTTCTGGTCATGTCGGCAACCGCCCACCATGAAAACGAGCACCATATTCAACTTTTGCCTGTATTCAAAGTGCGGTTCACCAAATATTTTGATATCACCAGTCTTTTTAAACTGCGATGCAACCATGGTACCCAGGCTTTGTGAGCTTAGGTTCCCACAACATGGCACCCACCTTTATTCGAAATGAGAAAAACCTGGGCCGTCCACCCCTGGTACCGACCTGGCTGCCTGGCGCGCCACTGGCAGCGTGCAACACATGCGTGGGTCCATGCGCCAGCCCGTACTCCTCATCCTCTGACGAGCTCGAATTGCGATGGTGCCCCTCTCTGTCCCTGTGGCGTCGTGCCCCGGTGCTGCGATGTCTCAATCCGGATCTGGCGGTCTGACGATGCTGACCACCGCTTTTGCCGGCCATGCCGCCAGTGGTGAGTGTGTCGCTCATCAGTCGTACCGCCTCGGCACCACGACCATCGGCGCCGAACGTGTACGTCCACCAAACACCGTCCTCGTCCTGGCAAGTGTGCTTTCTTTTTTCTTTCCGGTTATCCCTCCAAGGCGTGTTTTAGCAGTTCTAAACGACGTTCACCCGTTGCACCACAAGATCTGGTCGTAGCCCAAGTGACGGCTCATGGATACGATATTCTGTCTCTTATAGGAATTTCCAAAGTAATTATGACCTCAGTAGACCGTTTGTATGAAAAAGATAATAGTAAGCTCCAGCAGTTCCAACTTGATTAGAAAAAAAACAAACACAAAACCCAAATAATAAATGAATAGGCTTTGTGTGGCAGAAGAGAAGGCGACAATTACAAACGCACCTGGAAGCAATGCACAGCGCCTTCAGACGTGTCTTCATGACTGGCAGCCACATGTGTGCCTGGTCAATCGTTGGATTGCTGTGCTGCTGCATCGCTGCAAGAGCAAATTCTGCATGCAGAAGGAACAACAGTGTTGCAATTCGCGCAAACTAGAAACTTCGCTGTTGGAGAACGGGGAGGTATGCATATGAAGTTATGGGTTGTGAAGGCACACACCAAGCTTGCAACGTTCCGTGGGTCTAAAAACGCACAACAACGCAAGCTCAATTACCGTCAACCCTGTTTTACGATTGTGTGCGAACCATGATTTTCGGTCGCTACAAATATTGTTCGGCCCAGGTGAAGGGAGAAACAAACATAAAACAAACGCACGCATTCCCATCCGCGGCTGGTTGACGGTTGACCACGATCAGCGACATCAGCAATGTGCACAGCCACATTCACCGGGTGTGGTGGGGGCAGGCCTGTGGGAGCCGAGGTGGTGGTGGTTGACACCCAGTACGGCTCGGTGCGCGCTGCTGTCTGTTGCACACGCGAACGCACGCTTTCGATTGCCTGCAGTGATGTTTCGGCGATAAGTATACAAGCGACATGTCACTCAATCAGTATACGTTCTACGATTTTTTCCACAATGCTTTACTATACTGGCGTAAAGTACCGTTCTTTATTTTTCGATGAAAAAACGTTTTTTCGGAGAAACAACCGTTTTTTTCAAAACTTTTCCAGTACTTAAGGTGTTCCGGTCAAAAAAGTAAAGTGTTTGGGCACAAGATATGAGCACATGACACATAAGTAGGGTTTCATAGAAAATTTTGGTCCGAACGTCCGGCCAAAATTTGATCCGAATCAAAACACTCATCGGTTTTGTGTTACAATTTTTTGGGAAAAGTAAAATGAAAAACCGATAAAAAAACCGCCTTGAAAAATAAATGGAAAAGTATTCGGGCATCGGAAAAAAAAGTTATTTTTGTTTTTTTTTTCGTGAAAAAAACACGGTTTTTTCCGTCCGCCAGTATAATGCTTCCGGTGTGAGGCATTTGATTTGAAA